>KN824376.1:2095-41386 GCA_000827415.1 Serendipita vermifera MAFF 305830
TCCAGAACCTTCTCCTCATCCCCTATCCCCCTTTTCCTCCCCAACTCCCCTCCCTTTGCACAACTCTTCAGAACCTCGGCACCCACACACCCTAGGAATAGAGACTATTTCTCTCTAGACCTACCCTCTACAGCGGGCGATGGGAGGTAGTTAGGTTCTCTGGGAACCTATTATATTGTGATCAAAGATATTGAAATACGTATTATAATATCTTTGAAGTGGTTGGCGGAGTGCCATGTGAAGTCGGGAGAACTACCATCCGATACTGTCGACAAGATAATTAAAGGGGTGGCATAGAAATATATATTAGAATGTTCTATTAATCATTTTGCAAAGTATAGCCACTTGATTTAGGTTTAGAATAGCCGTCAGAGGAGTTGAGAGAATAATCAAATTGCGGCTATTTGATTACATGAGAAAGCTATTTCAAAACTATTGGAGAATACAAAATATGTCCATATGCGTAACACTCATGTATCATCACTACAAGGAGAGCCATTGTCTTTTGAGCATTATTTCATGCTGCCAATTGGCCAGTCAATCTTTGTCATTTGTAATGGATCTCATGTCAGCATCTTCTTACATGACTCCTTTGCTTGGCAGATGTCACATCTCTCTGCCAACTGTATTTCTTGCAACTCAGTCACAAGATCTAGCATTTATGTTGCTTTCAGAGGACCTTGTTTTGTGCTGAGAGCTTGGAGTTCAGTCAGTTGTGGGTTCCAAGCATCTCTTGTCCTTCTGTCAATGGCTCTGTTAACTGAAGCTTACTGAACTCATTAGTTCAAGGCCCTGTGTACTTTATTCTGTATTCACCATGTCTGAGGAATGTATAAAGATACTGCTATTTGCAATGCATGATGAGAGTGAGCATGCTGAGTACAATAGTACTTATATGCCTGACAAACTTGCATGCAACAGATGGGAGATTGCAGCTCATTATTATTTTAAGGACATGGAGGGAGCCAATTAAGCATCAATAACTGTTGATTCACATTGAAAATGAGTTTTATGTTGCTCAGTATCAAGTGAATACTCCATTTTCAGCAACAGAAGCTCTGCATGGGTGGTGAAGTTACTAATAAACCACTTAAAACAGGTGCTAGAGAGTCTCAGAGCGATGTTGTATTAGTCTGAGAGTGCATGTAAAGGCTTCAGGTGAAATTACATCCATTCAGTCCTGTTTATGATGATTTGTTTTCCCATAAAGAATATGATGGTGGCCTGACAGGCAGGATGACAGTGTCCCTCGCAACGTTGTTTTTTTTTATATATTTGTTACTGCCTTCCTCAATTTTCTTTTAGTATAAATAGTACATGTATTTCTTAGGTAGTATAATATTGCCATCTATAATTTTGATGCAGATTTTTCGACACCTCGCAGCGTTAGCGGGCGTCATATGGTGTGAGTGGCCCCCCAAAAATGCATTGCGTTGGTGTCCAGCACTCTTTTTGACACTAGTTGTACTTCCAATATGCCAACTCCAGTCTCATTTGGGAATACGAGATGCCCATCCATCGTTGCCGCCTTGGTATCTGCAACCTCTGACCCAATCGGCATTGTTGTGGCGTCAGTCCAAAAAATGTTTCCACACCTCCGGAGGAAAACCTAGTTGGATTGCATGAAAACTTGCCGAGGAAATCCCGGGTAGCACTACACGGGCCAGGACCCCTCTCCTGCACTGTCGCGAACCGTTCCCAATAACGCTACTCCTTGGCGTTGTCCTATATTACCCCCTTCCCTGTAAATCGTGTTTGCCCGCTAGCGAGAAATTGACCTTTGACCCATCCCGTTTTGCTTCTCACACGCGGCCTTCACTCGACACACATCGCGCGTCCCTCACAATAGTCCCTATCCATCTCCAGCCCCCTCGTACCCCCCTATGTGCTAGTCACCCTCGTCGGCACGGCCGTGTTGTCCTCCGCCTCCATGGTCTTGACATGCACGCTTTTGATAAAGTACGTCCTTGCTCACTCCTAAAAGATAAAGTAACTTTTGCGTTGAGGGACCCACTCACACTTGAGCCGCTAGCGGGAACGAGAGATCAAGATGATGTGACAACGGGAAGAGATATGAAATGTGTCATATGTAGACGACGGGTGACCTGTGAATTGATACTCTCGAAGGCGAGTGGCCACAATAACGAGCTGGAAATGAATGTCAGCAAATAATGGAAGCAGTACGTGTAAGAGCCGTAGAACACACCTGTATTCTACGCCTGCTTGAGATGTAATCGAGGTTGTGCGAGGATGCTATAAGCGAACGTAAAGGCGATGTGCGATGGTGGAATTCAAGAGCGTCTATAAGGTGGCGATGAGCATGAAATTGTAAGTGAACAGGCTGCCTACGGCACTCCCTGCAAAAACGGCTATACAAGTAGAAATCTCAGGCGAGGTATAGGATTTACTTGCCGTTTTCGTAGAAAGCGAGCACCCATAGTGGCACCACAGATCCAGAGGATGATGTGACAGACACAATTATGGTCAAAACAACGCGTTGTTTGGGGGATTGATGACGATGATCGTAAATCATAGACGTCCCGAGGGCGGGGAAGTTTGAAAAAGAGGAATCTAGGGCTTCACGACAAATCAAGAGCACAACCAATTATGAAGAAAGGATTGTTATTAGCAATCGCACACTATAATACACCTTTTTATCGAGTCGAGAGCATATTTTAACATCGAGTTCGTGAATGTGGTATAGCGCGACAAACGGCAGGCCATCCCATGTGATGCCTCTTGGTGTCTATTGGAAATGTACATATGAAGGTGCGTACGCGAGCTGACTCCATTTGAGGATGCGGGCTTGTTGTGTCACGGGAGTCGAGAGTTGGCCGAGATGTGGTCGAGAGTAAGATTTACCCGACCTATTACCACTTTAGCCCTTCAACACCGCCAGCTCAAAACAAGAATTCATAGAATATATAGCAGTTATCTGCCTCGGACGAGTTAACTTACGATGGACAACCACATTTTAGGACCCCTCGCCTAAGCAGCTCCTGCGTCAACTGGCCCCCAACCACGCCCATGTCACTTTACAGGATTAAGGATGCAAACGTCGTAAGATTAAACGTTTATCACCGCGCATGTTGCCATCCTCCGATACGAATCTGTGACGACGAATAGGATGTGCGTCATAAGCGCCACTGCCGGTCATCGAAGACTGTCTCGACATCCCAGTCGTCCCTAGCTTGCCTCCAATGTCGCTGGTGGCCGAACCTTGCAATTACCCGGTAGCGCGAATTCAAAACCAGCGTATCAATTACACTTGAATTTTGGGAAAATATAGCCTCGAAAGTTATAGAACCGACCCAGATATGCATTTTAGCGCGTAAGATTGTTATTCCTTGGTCACAGACGCAAGCGTCGTATTCAGAACATGAACTCGAGGGATACAAAGGACTTTTCGTTTATGTTAGAATCTCATTTACGCTCTTTTCTTCTCCCGCCCGACGTGCGGGTATGAGGGACGACGCAGGAGCGATCTCGGCGCATTTGGGCGCGCATTCTCTTCTTGGCAAGGGTTCTATCTCCGAGCACCAAGGCAATATGTCATAACGACATTCAGCTACAGGTGAATGATAACTGAATAGCATTCAAGTTATAGGCGACAAGGTACTCGGTTTCCTACGTTTAGATTCTCAAACCACCCCGCAGCTCACGAGCTGCTTTGTTTACTATCTTTGACAAATCTGTCCTCTTTTTTCTATCAGTAATACAATTGAGAGGACAGAGCGGATTGACGATCCCCACCCAATAAACTGGCACGGCCCCCATGAGCGACGACTTCGACCCTTCTCTTTACACACACTCCTCTAACCCCGTTTATATTCACTGAGTACAGGTCATTCTTCTCACAACGTCATTATCCATTCAAAACCAAACACGTGATACTCTCGAAGGGAGGTTTCAATAAGTCGACTGATTATGTTTTGGATAAATGTGACAGCCAGCATGCCTGAATGGACATTCGCGTTTGGGGACTCGATCTGCAGTATCGGGTGCAATTCTTCCGATCGTTACGGGACCCCTCCAGGGCCGCGACTCAGGCTCAAGGTTTTAGGTAATTAGAGTAGTACGCTATTCTGCATATATACCTCAGCTTCGTGGCATTATCCATTCGAACCCCCCTTTTTTCTGACCTCGCTCAGATGGCCACTCGTGTTCTCTTTGCAATTAGCGTGCTCTCCGCGGCAATCCCCGTATCTTCGTCCCTTCTTCGACGAGGTTCGCTTCAACTTTTCTCAATATACTACTGAGCTTTTCTGAATGAAACAATTTCTAGTTGCGGCCATAGACGCAGCGTCGTTCACCACCCAGTCTTTTGACTATGTCGTCGTTGGTGCGCACTCACCCAAAGTCTATCACAAAAAGTTTACCATAAGCCATTGTTTAGGTTCTGGACCCGGCGGCATGGCTGTTGCTTCAAAGTACGTTGTATACCTCTAAAGTAAGCGTCGACGCTAATGATTCTGAAGACTGGCCTCAGATGGCACGACGAAGGTTGGCGTCGTTGAAGCCGGAGATTATTTCCCTGATGATCCCTTAATTGACGTGCCAAGTTAGTGCTAGCCTCTACAAGTATTTCTCACAAAATTTAGCATTCTCCAACAGTCAACATTGGTAGTACAATCGGCAACCCGAAATACGACTGGGGATTCCTGTGAGTGAGGCAAACTTGTCGTCAGTGAACGCTACTCAAATCGTCCAAGTACCACCCCTCAAGCTCATTTGGACGGTCGCGCCCTCCCTTTTACTCGCGGAAAAGCCATCGGAGGAACCTCTGCACTCAACTTTCTTTTGTTCGATGGCGCATCTAAAGAAGAGTACAATGCATGGGAAGAGATTGGAAACAATGGCTGGAATTGGGCTGGACTCCTCCCATCTTTCAAAGAGTCAGCAAATTATACCGCCATGACACCGGGCCAGGAGGTAGGCAGTGGTTTTGGTGTCAGCGACGAGAGGTCGCTCGGTGTGGTCGGCTCTGGAGGAGCGATCCAAGTAAGAAGTCGTGGCAAGGTATTTCATTCGAAGTTGATTTACTCTGTTACCAGGTATCCTACGATACATACTACACAGACGTTTCAGAGCCGTACGTCAAGACAATGAATCGTCTAAATGTCTCGACGAATATGACACCGGTCAGTTCATACAGATTTTATTACGCAGAAGTTAAGACCCTCACTCAAGGACTCTGGAAACCCAATCGGTATTTACAACTCACCTACGACGGTAGATCGCAAGACGGGGAAGCGAAGCTATTCCGCTGCATACCATATTGCAAACATCAATAAATCAAATTTCGTTGTTCTGACCGGTGCACGGGCCACAAAGGTCAACTTTTCTCCGAGCAAGCGCGACGGTAAGATTGTGGCTTCTGGCATCACCTTCCAGGTCAACGGTACAAGCTATGTCGTGAATGCTACGAAAGAAGTCATCTTGAGCGCAGGGTCTTTTCAATCGCCACAGTATGTCATCTTCATTAGGTACTGACGACGCTTGTAACACAATTTACAGGTTGCTGGAACTCAGCGGTATTGGAAACGCTACGCTCCTTCGATCACATGGAATTACGCCACTCGTAGGTCCCTAATCTGCAGTAAAGTCAATGCTAATTGCCATTTGTCCTTCGTTGATATAGGTTGATTTACCGGGCGTAGGAGAGAACATGCAGGATCACGCTATGGCCGCACAGATGTGGCAAGTCAATACGGGTGTAAAAACTTGGGATGAACTGCGCATTAACCAAACGTTTGCTGCCGAGGCTGCTCGTCAATAGTAAGTGCTCATTGATTTTGGTGATGCTCAGCAAAACGAACACCACACCAGTAACGAGACACACGACGGAATTATGACTTCCACAATGTCGACGCTTGCATTCATGTCCCTCAAAACGATTACTGGTGGAAATAATACGGCATACAAAGAAACGCTATCGACGCTCGACACTTGGCTTACTGTGCCGTACGGTGTAACCGTTCACTTAAGCGAATCGCATCGCCACATGCCGACTAGTCAACGTATTGACTTTAAATCGTGGAATATAAATGTTTAACATATTATTTACATCATAATGAGATTTCATGAAATTAGGAATTTTTTGGACTGAGTTATGAGCTATTCAAAAAGGTGATATCCAATTCGGCGTACCCGTTCACCCGACATCTCCTTGGACCCGCCGGCAATCTACGATTTGCAGCCTAACGCCTGAAATAGGGTTTTTTATGACTCGACGCATTGTTCTCAACGCAATCTTCCACCAATTCGCCTTCCACTGCGCGTACAGGACTTCGCAGCGGGATTACGAATGAAGAATGCGTCAACGCTCTCCTCTTCAGCACCGGCGACCGGAACAACAGGTTTTTTGAACTTCCAACGTTTATTACGTCCTGTTGGAGGCTTAACCGGAGGTGTGAGTGCTCCTTCATCCTGGACGGTCTCCTCAAAGGCTTGCGTGCTTGGACGTACGGGCGTCGCGCGATCGGCTGGTATGTTTTCTACGCTTGGAACTGTCTGAAGCTGACGTTTATTTGATTCTGGTGAAGAACTTGAGGCGGCGGCTCCTGTAAAGTCCATTATGAGGCGGATACCTTCCATATTGTCGTCGCTTTCGCTTTCTACATCGACATTCTGGTTTATTTGTCCTAGAGGTACCCTTTTGGATCTCTGAGGTCGTGGGCTGCGCATGATTGCAGCGGTTCGTCGGGTTTCTCCTGGTGCGTAGTCGTCGTTATCTCGTTCTGATCCAGATATCACTGATGTGTCGTCATCGTCTTCAGTCTCTTTGTTATTTGGAACTATCTTCTCTAGTTGTTTCGCGGCATTGGGCTTTTTGCGGGTAGGCTTTCCTTTCCCGCTCGTCCCAGTGGCCTTGCCTTTTCCTTGCGCCTTCTTTGCCTTTGCTGACTTCTTCTTCTTTATCTCTTCTTCCAGATTCTCGGTTATATCCCTCTGGTCGTCCCATGTCATGACCCGCGCCCGGCCTGGAAAGAAGTGGTTTTTAGGCTTGCTCTTTTTGCCATGCACCACGTTCCGTAACGTCTTATTTTCAGACACATAAAGCATGCACCATGTCGTGAGTGTCTCGATATAACTTGCCATCTCAAGCGCGACCTGACGTGTTTCTTCCAGCGCTTCCCAGATGTCCTTTCGATCGGCGTTGGGTGGTGGGAGCTTTGAAATGCGTGTAGCACGTACATTTTGTGGGATACAAAGTGCATCGACAGTTCCTGGAGCTGCTGGAGGTGTAGACGCTATGGAGGTGTTGTGCACAGGTGCGTTTGTGGTCGCGCGCTCGGCATTGTTCTTGGCAGCTGGCAAGGCACATTCATCTGATACTGCTTCCAGGGCATCGATATTTGCCGGTTGAGCCTCCTGCCTGGAATTTGAGGGAGGTGAATCGATGGCGACCGCTGGTCCAGGCAAATTCATCTGAACCGTGGTGGCTTGTGCTGGGAGATATGCTTGTGGACCAAGTGCTTCTCGATTAAATGGCCATATTCCTGTCGTTTTGAACGCATTTATAATAGTCTGTTGCTTGAAGGACTTTTGACGAGCGCGTGAGTAAATGGTTATTAGGTTATATTTGTCAACTTGAATCCCCTCTGAGAACGACTTCTCGACCTCACTCTTCCATGCATATGAAAGCGGGCCAAATACGCCTACATCGCAAGGCTGGAGCCGATGTGTCGTGTGAGGTGGAAGGCAAAGGACGATGACATTGTGGGTGTGGGCGTACTCCAGGAATTTGAAATGAGTATGAGAGTTGTGCCCATCGACAATAAGCAACCTTGGTATTGTGTTTTTGCAATGTCGTGTGGTTTCGGGGACGAAGACCCTCTTCATCCACTGTAGGCTGAGTTCTTGATCTGTCCAGCCATTTGGGGATACTCCAATACTTTTAAACATTAGATAAGTGCATAAACCTGACTAATTACTCACACCGGGCACAATCCGTTGTCGTCCTTACAATGCCACTGCTTGGACTGCCGCACTCCCTTGAATATGATCATAGGAAGCATTGCAGTCCCATCAGCACATACACATTCAACCACAGTAGTCAGCTCGCGCTCTTTTTCGCCGATTGCATAGGGTTATATTGTGACTGTGTTTTTTTGCTTCGAATGGACCCAAACCTTCACCCGGTCATGCTGGCCACAAACGATCCCCTTCTCATCCATGTTAAAGATGTTTTCAGGGGGAATATGACTCCCAACAATCTCCCCAAGTAGAAGATCGTAGAATTCCCCCACCACGGTCTCGTTCACCTGCTTTGCCCGAGCACTATCAACGGTGCCTGACCATGTTGACTTCAGGTCTGGATGTCGAAAAGAAAATCGATATATCCATCCATGTCCAAGATCCCGACCAGCCAGGGCCATAGCCTTTGCCCGGATATTGTGTGTGGTCATTGGGACCCCTCGCGCACCCCAGTGCTGTATCCATTCCACTAAAACAAGCTCTGCTTCAGCACTCAAGGCCTGCTGAGCAACTCTAGCCTCTTTTCGTGTCATTCTACCACGAAGACGGTCCCCTAAGGCACTCGGTGCAACATTGAATGTCTCTGCCACCCGCCTAACAACTGGATTACGCCCGGCAGCTTGCATCTTCTTGAAATATTGAACAGCAAGTGCCTTTCGGGCCTCCTTATCCAGCCGCTTTTGCGTATTACATGGGACATTTGGTTCAGCACGAGGATTTTGCAGGGGTGCCATTCTTGGCGCGATATGAGCTGGGAGAGAGAGAATTTTCGAATTGGAGCATGTTATATTAACCTTTATAGCCATGCCAGTTGCCGTATTTTGTCTCAGATGGAGCCGCGCTTGGTTTCGACTAGAAGCGTGTCCTTAAACCATCCAAAATTTGAAATTTATGGCGTTCAAAGACAATCGATACATGTAAGAGGTCAATATATGCTAAACAAATTGTTTCCGCACTCCGCTTTCGGCTAGCACGCCATGTAGACGTTGGTGAAACGTGACGGCGGCTCGAAGCTTCTGGACAAGCCTTCGGGGCAAAAACGGTGCCAATATGTGTTCGATTTAATGTAATCTAAGTCAAAAAGCATTTGTAACTGCATCGCATGGGTTTAGATTATGTCGCTTCGAAAAAAATGCGAAAACAATGATTTCGACCACACTTCGGCGACTGCTACCACGTCAATTTTGCTGCTGATCTAATGAAATCTCACGTCAAAAATCTTTAGAAGAATATTAATCTAAAAAAAAATTCGGCTATTGATTACTTTCGTATTGAGGGCGCTATGGCTGATGAACGGTTACACCGTATGACCGGTTACACCGTACGGCACAGTAATGGAAAGTCCTTAACGCCACTTCAATCCAAGCAATACAAGATTCAAAAGCGATGGATCAGGGAAGAAACGGTCCCTGAAATGGAGTTCCTGATGGTTCCGGTGGGTGGTTTCACGAGCACCGCACCCGCAAACGGAACAAGCTATGTGATTGTCGGTGCAGTTCTACAACACCCATTCTCAAGAGGATCCGTGGTAAGCATCGGCCCGCCTATACAAACTCTTAAGCCCACCGTCCAACGCTGAAACTTGGTAGCATATCAATAGTAGTAATCCGCTCGAGCAACCGTCCATCGACCCGAACTACCTATCCAGCCCTTTTGGTAAAGATAACGTTTCGAGCTTAGAACTATTGCGTCGCTAATCACTGCTTGGATAGATACGGCGGCTTTGGTTCAAGGAGTGACCTTTTGCAATAAGGTGACTAGACGCATCAAGCACCATTCGATACCCGCTGAAAGCAATTTTGATGACAGCTTTTTTCCACGGCACCTCTTTCTGATATAATTGCCACGCGCATCGATCCTGCGACGAACTTCACAACCGCCGCCCACTTTAAAGAGTACGTCATTCTTCGAAGTTCCTCTCACTCAGAACTGACAAAGTTTGGTAGGTTTGTCAAAGCAAACCTTTTCACCGTCGCGCATCCCGTCGGAACATGTGCCATGGCGCCGAAGAGTCTCGGTGGTGTCGTCGATTCTAACCTCAAGGTGTGGGGTACTGCGAATCTACGCGTTGCCGATGGATCCGTTATGCCACATCATGTTGGAGCTCACCCACAGAGTACCATTTACGCTATCGGTTTGAAGGTAAGTCCTTTCTGGGTACATGTACGCCAATTGAAACCGGTGGATTTAGGCGGCAGAAATGATCAAATGTGCAAGAAGTGACTCTCATGGCGGAAACAACTGTACTTGAACAATTGTTGCGGTTGTCCTGTACACAGCTGCACTCGACAATGAGTTGATGAAGGTCCTCCTCGGGTGTGAATCGGAGAGTATACCAAGGAGTTTGAAGATCCAATTTTTCGTAGAATACCTCGGCATTTCAACAAATCTTTCGTGAACTCCCAAAGCGTTGATTGAGAATACTTAGGTCAACCAGTGTGCATCTTTCGAATCCTGGGGAAGTGAATTGCGAAGAGATTTTATTTTCGACGTGCACGGCTACAGTATAGGTTGGTAAGATTTACCCGTTCCCATTTACATGCCCTCGCGTTTCCTAGGCGCGGAGCGGAGAATAGTATCAACTCTGAGAACCATGTTAGCACGAGTCAAAGAACGGATGAACCTCATAAGATACTAACCTCAAGATCATTTCCGCCGCTTCCGATGCGCTGACGACGACTTGGCGCTTGAGCTTATAGCTCTCCGTAATGCCGAGCTCGCTCATATCTCCAATATCGCCGAGTTCCATGTCAAGGCCTGCCCGCCTTCCTTTTGGGTCTCCATCGGCTTCAATCCCCTCAAAGTGCCTCTTCCGTAACTTTGCGACCAGCTCGCTGCTGTCCCATCCAGCATTGTCGGCAAGAATGGTGGGGATCATTCGGAGCGCCCTCGCAAATGCTTCGACGGCCAGTGACTTTTTCCCTTCCACTTTCTTCGCCAAATTGTCAACCGCGCAGCTCATCAGCATTTCCGAGCATCCACCTCCGAGGACGGTACGAGTCTCCTGCACCGTCTGAGAGAGGACGGAAAGTGCGTCGTGTAGAGATCGTTCCGCTTCGTCCACCATCTGCGTAGTGCTTCCGCGTAGTACGACGGTGCATGCCTGGCCCGCTGCGACCCCGGAAAACTTGATGAGCTGAGAGATTCATTCAGGTTAGCCGAGTCAATAGGCTCCAAATACTCGTACCTTGTCCTCTCCAATCATGATCTCCTCGATGAGGTCGCATTTCCCCAGTTTGACGAGGTCAGGTCGTTCGAAAGTGCTCGTAATTTCGCCGCCAGTAACGAGTGATAACCTAGATCATATGTTACTTGGCGTTGTGGGATACGAAAGAAACGTACTGACCTCTCGACGCCCTCGAAATCGGCATGCTCGATGCACATGATCCCCGCTTCGGCGAAGAGGGACTCTGGGTAGTTGTAGACGAGTTGTCGGTTGACAAAGACGTTGATACCATGGGCGGCGATCGATGCTACTTTGGCCTTCATCTTGTCCTATGAGTAACCAGGCAAAGCGGCTGTTAGCATGACCCCCCTCGGATGTGGATTCGACATGCCTTTTCAGCCCGCTCTAGCTCGGCCAATTTGCCAGTTCCATCCACTTTGACACGCGCACCGAAGATTTTAATCTTGTCCGTATCCATCGCTACAAGCAGACTCGTAAGATATTGTTACGGATTCGAATCAACGACTTGACGCACAAGTGTTGGCAATCATAATCTTCGCCTTTTCCATTCGTTTAGGCCCGGTGGCCGGCAGAGACTTGTCGAGAATGAATCCTACGACGGATTAGTATCGCTAAAAGGTTCATGTCTCGTACTTACCCTCATCAAGATACGAATCTGTCAGCTTCCCGCCAACCTTTTTGATAATCTGGATATGCTCCAGATCGGTAGATCCCTGGACAAACTGAGTTCTCTTGACGGTGACGAGCGAGTCGGCTGCTCACCTGAAGTCGTAGGACGGCGTCGACAGCCAGGTTCGCAAAGTAGTTCTTGTCCTGACTGAGGACTTTGGACGATAATGTCGTCTTTGCAATGTTGACCAAATCGTTTCGGAACGCGTCCTTGTCTTGGCTAGAACAATGCCCTACTAAGTATCCACCATCCTCGCCAAGCACGTTACTGACCTATTGTCCACAGCAGCGGCTTCAAGTGCTCGTAGAGCCTCTCTACTAGCCAGACGGAAGCCTTCGATGACAGTTTGCGGGTGGACGCGATGGCCATCACCACCGACCTAGTGATCAGAGTTAGGTCGAGGCAGCTGGAAGTAAACGAATGCGTACGAGTCGTTCCGCCTCTCGTAATAATTCGCTCGCCAATACGCATACTGAGGTGGTTCCATCTCCTACTTCGTCGTCTTGCACCTATGAACAGCGTTTGTGAAGATGCTCCTACGTAGCATAGAGAGTGTTACGACTCACCTTGGATATGTTGACGAGTATTTTGGCTGCAGGATTGTCGAGCTGGATGCTCTTGAGGATGGTGGCGCCGTCGTTTGTGATCTGGATTTCTCCCGTCGATCCAGACTGAAGAATCTTGTTCATTCCTTTTGGACCCAACGTTGTTTTTACGACATCGCCAATGGCCAAAGCGCCTACAAACGACGAGAGGCGTGCAGATTCCGAACGTTCTTCCGTAGCCTACGCTCGTCGCCAATCCCACAGTAGCAAAGATCAAAGAGAACGTTGATAAGAATCGATTTCAGCCGGTTAAAGTTGAAAATACGCATGCGATGGCAATCGAGTACTCATTAGCAAGCCGCGATCCACGACGAGCAAAAGCCTCACCTCTTGTCCAAAAATGTTAACCGACATGATCTCTTCAAGATGGCTGAGTGTGAGCGATGTTTGGGAAGGTTCAAAAGATGTCGCGGGTGGCAAAAATCACTTGCTTTGTTACCAAATTAGGACATTTTACTATTTCACAAATAATTAAACAGATCTAATCGGATTCCTTGAAGCTGAAACTTTTCCTGCGCTTTACCACATTCGCGGCCGTCTGTTGATTCCCCGCCATTCCCACTTCACTCCTCCCCACCATTTCGTCGAATCGAGACTGGCGTGGCCTCGTCTGGAAGAACACCTTTGTTGCTTCCGCCATCACCGGGCCATCGTTGAAGAACATCTCGGGGGTTGCTCTCGCCTCGGCAACGAGACTCTCGTATGCCTCCTTGACGATGATCGTCATCTGGCGTCTCTTTTTGGCAACGAAGTCGAAGCCGACGGAGAGCAATTCGTCCTGAACCGACGCGATGTTGCCTTGCTTGATACCCATCGTTCTGCTCAACTCCCTTCTCAACTCTGTGCGCAGGCCTTCATCTTTTGCTTTCGGCGAGATGGCCGTTTGGTAGTCGGATAGTACGCCTGGATGTGTGGCGGCCCACCATTCCAGAAGCACAAACGCTCCAGTCGAGCGTTGTCGCAGAGGCCAAATACCGCGGCTTCCAATGTACCGTGCAAACTTGCTCTTGTTGATTTCGCCGACTACGTGCCCAAGTTTCGTTAGAATATTGGGCGAAAGACGAAAGGCGTTCAACAGGCTACCGGTTTGGCTGACGAACATGATCAGCTGGGTGGCTCTCAGCTCCGTGGCTTCCGAAATGATCGGAACGTAGTGGACGATGGCCACAGGTTTGATATACGGCACCAACGCGGGGGCCTTTTGTCCCTTAGAAGGCACTGGGGCTGGGGGTGGGCTCATGACCAGTAGAGCCCAGAGCATTTCCTGGAACGTGGGGCGTGCGGATGGGGAGGTGTTCACCTGGTTCTTGACCTTTGCTTCCACCCTCGTCTGGAAATAGGCGCGAGTTCCTATAATGGCGAGCACGAGATCGTTCTCGCTCATCAGAAGATTCAGTCCTGAGGGACTGATTCTAGGGGTTTCCTGTTTTCGTGGCTTCTCTTTGGCCGTTCTCTTTGACCGCCTTGTCGTCGGGCCTCGGCTGGGAGGTTCTTGTGCCGTCTCCGCAGGAGGCCACGGTGCAGCCAGTATTCTGGCGTGTTCAGAAGAGAGGGTACCCGAATCTAGCTCGAATTCCTTGTCGATAAAGGCCCAAGCCTCTGGTTTTGGCGGGACTATATCCCCAGCCGCAAGATCCTCGAGTTTGGCCACGATTTCAGCCGAGCTAATCTCTACGACAGAGGGTATCTCTAAGACTTTGGCCATCTCGTGGTGAAAGGCGGAAATGGGGCAATGATTCTCGGCTGATGGTATGTGGCTGGGACCAAGTTTTGGGTGTGGCTGGGAACGCTCGACCGCCCTGTTTGACACTCATCTTGTCAGAATACCCTAGGAAACATACGACTTAATCGGCTATGCGCAAAGTCATCCGGAAAAGACCTCACGGCCAGCTTTATTACGCGATGATAGTGACATGCAATAAACAAGTGAGCCCGCCCTTAGACACGCTTTTCCGACGCGTTTCCACTTTCCTTTCCTAATAAATGATTAGGAATCGACCCTTTCCCGCTCGTCGCTTGAAGACTGTTAGGACCCTCCGCTCCAAAGGAGGCAGCCTCCGTCTTTCTTCGCGTCGAAGAACCTCTCTCGTTACACCCCATCATCATCTCCTCGCGTTTCTGGCCAATCCACGCGAGCATTTCGTCGACGGTCGCCCGCGGCGTCTCCGCGGTGGCCTTTTCCAAAAGCTTGCGGGTAGCACCGGTCCCTAATGCCGTCTCGCACTCTCTCAAGGCCGCGACGCTCCAAATCACCTCGTGTGCACCCAAAGCACCGCGAAGTGGCTTGGCCTTTGGAGGCTGAATAGCTGCCTTCTTGGCGTCTTGTGAGGCGCGCATGTCACCAAAGAGTTGGTGGATGGCATTTGCGAGTGTGGTTGGGTCACCACCCTCACTTGGCATCGCGGCAACGCGGAGAAGGGAGCAAAGAAGGAGTGGACCGAGAACGGGATCCGCAGAGGGGGAAAGCGTAGTCGCCGGTCCTTTGGCCGGTGTTATGGAGAGGACGTCGGCCAACTGGAGCGCGTGCTCGAGGCGTTGACGGAAGACGGTGACGTCTGCTTGTTTATTACTATATGACGGGGGATACGAGTTGACGGGCGTGACCGTGTGTTTAAGGAGGACGCGGGCAATGTAGGGGGAGGAGACGTGGATTCCATAGACGGGATGATGAGTGAGGATATCGACGAGAACAGAGGCTTGTCCCGTCAGTATCGCCCGCCCTAAAGTGCGTTTAGCCATCGTTTCTGACTTTCTTTCCCAGAACTCACGGATGAACAGATCCTGGATTCCAGTAGGGATCGCCCGAGTGGGATATCTCCTCCACTGTTTGAGGATGGAAACGACACTGTCCCATTCGTCGGACGAAGCGGCATTGTTGACGAGGTTATGGAGGGCCCTCTTGGCAGGCATCGAAGCAGACTGTTTACCGGCATCGCCTGGGCCTGCATTAACAATCATTCAAGGTGCATAAGCTGTTATGCTCACCCGTTCGCTCGTTCAGGTAATCATAGGCTTCCTGGAATGCATCTCTTCGCTGGGTTTCCTTTTGTCGGAGCAACTCGGCAGCTTTGTCGTCTACTGGACGTGTAGAAGTCACGTTTGCATGTCGTTGTGGCGACTTGTTGGCTTGCGTGACTTTTTGCTGAGATTTTGGGACGGCTTTCAACGACCCAAAGAGCTCGTCGGCATCGCTTCCGTCGTCGTTTTCATCGAATAGATCTTGGTTTTGAGCCTGTTTTCCCTTTTTCTTTGATGCTAAGCGGGGTTAACGTCGACGTTCGTTCGTAAACCTCAGGCTTACCCGTTTGCGACGCGTGAAAGTGTCTGGAATGCACGATACACGACGGAGAGACGCGTTTTAAACCGAATTTAGCCGTGTTCGACGAGGTCGCGGCCGCACGCAGGAGACGGGCTGAAGCCTGCATCTCAATTGGGAGCGTCCAAGATTGGTAGTCGGAGTGGAAATTTGCGATAAAAATTCAGTAAAAATTATTTTAAAAAATGTGAAAGAAATAGATTGTCGAGGCAGGGTGGAACCAGGTGTGAAAGGTGTGAAATTCGAAACTTGAATGGCAACGTCTTCGAGCTCTACACGGTCACGGTCGATACGACATCCTCAGAACAATTACAATGGTGCTGAGATGATGTCCACGTCGAACGTGACGACGTCGACGTATGGAAACCGAATGAGTCGAGGCGTAGGTGGGGGAGCCACCCTTGTTCCCTCTTCTACGGCAACTGGGACGACTCGTTCATCCGTGGCAGAATTTGAAGATTTATTATATCAAGCAAATTACGCGGCTAATCATTACGATTCACAACCAGACACCTCTACCACTACTCAGCCTCTTGTCCCTCGCCATTCACACCGATCAAAGACGCCCGACGCTCGTAGAGTTAGGAATTCACTTCATAAACCAAATCCAAATCAAACAATGGCTACTGGAACACCTCCGAGACCTTCGAGGGGAAATACTCAGTACCCGAACGACTATCGTAACGACGATCAGCGTGAACGTCGCCTCTCTCTTCCTTCCTCAAACTCTCACAACGATAGAGACTATTATTCTCAGCAGCCCCCCAATGATTTCTCTCAGGGCTCGATGCCGCCAATGCCTCCGGTTCGCTCTCGCAGTGGCACTCAGTCCGCCAAGAACAAAAAGGGAATGTTGTCTTTTATGAGCGGTGAGTATAAGCAATTAAAATGCTATTTTATGGCAATTTACTATTGCTGACAACAACCCTCTCCAGTCTTTGGTACCCAGAAAAAGCCGGAAATCAGTATTCCTTACGACCCCGTTCACCTCATGCACGTCGGCTTCAACTCGTCCACCGGCGAATTCACTGGCATGCCCAAGGAATGGCAGACCTTGCTTCAGGAATCCGGCATTACCCGCCAAGAACAGGAAAAGAACCCCCAGGCGCTCATGGAAGTCGTCAAGTTTTACCAAGAGGGTGGCCTCGGAGGCGTTATGAACAATGACAACATTTGGGACAAGATGGGCCATGCTCCCGTCACGCCTACCGGAACCACCACTCAACTGCCCTCTTCTCCCAATGCCGCAGGTTTCGGCGCGGGTATGCAGCAGCAACAGCAGAACACGGCCGGTATTGGATCTGGTGCATTCCAGGCTACTAGACCCGCACCAGCTCCACCAGGTGGTGGTCCCAAACGGCCATCCACTGCCGACGTAGGGGGTGTGAGCCGCTCACCAAGCAGTCCCAGTAGCACCCAACCCTCTTCCTATCGTCCCGCTCCATCCGCTCCAAACGCGGCTCCACCTGCCCTCGACCGTTCCCAATCCGCTAGGACGCCACACCAGGGTCCACCGCGATCCGACCGCGAACGCGAGAGGGACAGGGACAAGGAAGGTCCACGTAGCCCCACTCGAGACGTCCTCCCACCCGGTGCCGGTGCTCCTAACCCGCCTGTCGGACCCGGACCTGTTGTCACTGCTGCTGGCCCCGAATCCCGACAGCGACCTGCGCCCCCTCCACCTTCGGCAGCGGTCAACGCACTCGCAAAGGCCGCTGGAACTACTCCAGCTGGTGCGGGAGCTGCGGGTGGAACGGCTCCTCTTGCGACCGCGGCAGGCGGTGCGAGAAGGCGTGAGAAGAAGAAGGACCCCAAGGAAGGTGAAGATATCGTCAAGCGGTTACAGGCTATTTGTACAGATGCCGATCCGACCAGGCTGTATCGTAACCTCGTCAAGATTGGCCAGGGCGCGAGTGGTGGCGTGTATACGGCCTATCAAGTCGGTACCAACCTCAGCGTCGCCATTAAGCAAATGGACCTCGACAAGCAACCGAAGAAGGACTTGATCATCAACGAGATTCTGGTTATGCGAAGTAGCCGACACCCGAACATCGTCAACTATATAGACAGCTTCTTGTACAAGAACGACCTCTGGGTGGTCATGGAGTACATGGAGGGCGGTAGTTTGACCGACGTCGTCACGGCCAATCTCATGACCGAGGGCCAGATCGGTGCTGTCAGCAGAGAAACGGCACAAGGCCTGGAGCACTTGCACCGACATGGCGTCATTCACCGAGATATCAAGAGTGACAACGTACTCTTGAGCTTGGTCGGCGACATCAAACTCAGTACGTAGTCACGTCTGGAAACTTATTGAGTACTCAAAGTATTACAGCCGACTTTGGTTTCTGTGCTCAGATCTCGGATCCTGCCAACGCAAAGCGTACTACCATGGTTGGAACGCCATATTGGATGGCTCCCGAAGTTGTCACCCGCAAGGAATACGGACCCAAGGTCGATATCTGGAGTTTGGGTATCATGGCCATTGGTAGGTTTCTTCTGGGTCAAACGCATGCAGATCACTAACTTGGTTTAGAAATGATCGAGGGAGAACCACCATACCTCAATCAGAACCCTCTCAAGGCGCTTTATTTGATCGCTACCAACGGAACTCCGACGATCAACAACCCTGAGGCGCTCAGTGACGTCTTCAAAGACTATCTTGCAAAGTGTCTCGAGGTAGACGCCGAAAAGCGACCTGATGCCCAAGGTCTCCTTAAGGTGCGTTCCTTGGCTTTTTCCCTTGATAACATCTTCTGACCGGTATCCCATAGCACCCCTTCTTTGGCAAGGCCGAGCCACTCCGAACTTTGACGCCTTTGATCAAGGCGGCCAAAGAGGCAAAGCACAAGTAACGTAACGTGGCCAAAGCAATCTCGTCATGTGTTACTGCTTCCAATTCCTTTTCTGAATGACCTAATATTCCTCCCTCTCTCTCTCCTCTCCATTCGTATTCCCCCTTGTTGTCATCATCTCTTGGAATCCTCTTCACCCGCCTTCTCGCCCCTTTGTATCTCCATCCAGTCCCGTGCGACGCCTTCATTCGTGACTCTTATGCCATGTGTTGCCCCCACCACTTCTGTTTTTTGGATGGTCATTGCTATATAGAAAGGTGCTAATGCCGGTGTTGTTCTTCCCCCTTTCTGTCCCCCATGCCACGTATGGGTTCTCGACGTCGGATAATACGACCGTATTTTGAAATCACGCGCATGAAAGTTCCATTTGTGAGCGATCGGCAGTGGTTCGTGTTTTCTGACCCGACCACCACACCTGTTGTCGCTAGAAAAATCCGAATAAATTGTCACTGATCTCACGAGCACACTTGATCTCTATTTGACCGCCTCCCATTGAACTCATCCAATCTTTGCTGGCGCTTGGTTTCGTCTGACATCGCCCCTTTATTCTCGCCTGGACTATTATGAAAGAAAGACGTTTTGTCACGCTACACGGGTTCACCAGCCTAGATATGTCGGGTACCCGAGGGGAGGACGGTAGCCACTGGCGCTCGGGCTGTGTCTCCCTTCAAACCCCCCAGCCGTGGAGATGCCTCCCAGCGATGAACTTACAAAGCCGTCCCATATCTCTCGTCGGCCACATGTTCAATCGGTTCAGTCGCCCGCGGGTTCCATTAGGGAGGCCCCACGATTATTGTTGACGCACCGCTGCGGCTCTCGTGGTGTCTAAAAATGATATCAGCGATGCACTGCATTCAGTATATCGAACGATATATAAGGTACGACGCTGGTTTGGGTCACCAAGAGAAACTAGTGAAACCTATACCAAGCCTGATTACTGCCATGAGCGTGAGTGGATTCACCTTTTGGCGCGCTATCGCTCATGTCTCATTACAGAAGCAATACTACACCGACCCATACCCCCCACGACAAGGTTTCTTTCGAAGTTTGTTCTGCCTGGGGCCAAAGGCTCCAAGGGTAGTGAGCGAGAAGCATGTGATTCACAAAGCACCAGTACAACCTACGTATTATTCCGCGCAATTGAACACGCGCCCTACGAAGCCGGTCATCTACACTAGTCCTGGTAAGAGGCAATACCATAAACACTATAACAGTGGCTTTAGAGCTTATGCATCGGCAGCTCCTACGTCCAAGGGAGGTGGCGGAAGGCCAAGTAAGGGTCGTCGCCGTGCTGGTGGGGGGTACAGCAGCACGGGATACTATGGCGGCTATGATGGAGGAGGAGGTGGTGGTGGGTACTCTGGAGATGGGGGTGGTGGTGGATGCAGTGGAGGAGATGGAGGAGGAGGCGGCGGCGGTGGTGGTGGTGGCTGCTAGACTTAATGTGATATACTTTATGCTATTGAATATGAGTATGCGGAGCGTTTACAACCGCACAGTTATTTGTCTAGGCGTAGCGTGACGATACATGAAAGAAGGAATGGCTGAAGGACGATGTTCGTTTGTAATTAGTGCATATTATCATCGAAATAAGATCCTAAAGTTTTCGAATTTCATCAAACAGCCGCGTCGCCAGCAGCACGCGACAACTCCAGGGATGACAAACAGTAAGCCACTATAAGCCATATGTTTGGTTCAGCCAGGCTCTTCCAAATAAAAGGCGGTTTTATTCCGATGAATAGGGTACGCCCACTTGCCCCCAACCACTCCCCAGCCAACCGTCGATGCCTTTCCAGTCGGCCACCAGGAGCCCCAGCCCACCAATTGTGGCACCTCCAATGACGAACCCAAGACTTTCTGTCGAGCGTTATCCAACAAACAGGAAAAGACGCGTTGTTGTTGCGCGACCAACCTTCCGTGAACGAGAACTACAGTGGAAGTCAGCCACAACTCTAGGAGACAAAGGGCCAGTTGTCCTGGATGAGGATGCGCTCACCTTCACCATACCTTCCCCACCTTTAAACGCTGTTAACAACGAGCCTTTGCCCGGAATTATCGCCCAACTCAACAGCCATGGTGCAAAAGTATTCCTCGGAAGCCAGATGGTTCGCCACGACGTAGCCCTAGTTGTCAACGCACTGAAAGAAAGAGTTTTGGCCGACATTTCCGACCCAGTTCACGTGTCCCCTAAACGCCGAGAAACGTTCGAAAACATGCTTTGGACGATCATGGTGGCTGGCCAGCCATTAGCACCCATCGCCAGCCAGTCCTCTCCAGCATTCGCCATTCCTCCTATCAGGGCTACATCCAAATTAACCACGAGTATCATCCTCTCTCATCCGACACAGCAGAAAGTGGACGAAATAGATACGTATTTAGTTCGTACGGAGGCATTGCTTCGTCACTATCCCATTCCACCTTCCTTACTCTTGAGGCTGGCCGAGATTGCATCCGAGATCAACGGTTGTATATTTTCGAGGCTTATGGGTTCTCGCGGTGCATGGTCCCTTCACCGATGCTATGGCGGGTCCCTGATACTTTTACGCTGGTGGGCTGCGACGATGCCTGAAATCATGATGGAGTATCGTAATGCACTTTCAGCGCAAGCCGCAGATACATTCTTGCGCTCGAAGCTTCGCGCAGAACTATGCGATATCTTGATGCTTGACCCAAGGAATGACTGGAATTTGGAACTGGCTATTCGTCACGGAGTCGAAGAGGTCGCTACGTTTCGAAGAAGGATTTCGGCCGCAGTCTCTCATGAGTTTGATCTCTTGGTGAATGGGGCGAGGTTGGGGACACGCGACTCTTAGAACTACATCATACTTTTCTCTTCTTAGATGCTATTCCCGAAAGTATGCACGATTAGATTACGTTTATATGCTCCTACTATGTAATATGATTTCTTCCCCTATGTTTCTCAAAGAAATTTCAACGTGGCTGTGGTTGAGCCCACGGAACGGGTTGGTCCCTTGCCTCAACCTTAAATATGTTCGGAGCTGTTAGCCGCCATTCCTCACCCCGCAAAGTAACCACAGTTGTGCACACATCGATTTTCAAACCTTCTTTGTACCAGGGATCCAGGTTTCTCTCATTTTCACCGTCCTGTATGTTGACTCGAACTGAGAGCCTGACATACGTTTTGCTAAAATTACATCAAAAACACCTATTCTTTAGTACACACCAGAAAGAAAGGTCAAAATATACGCTCATTTGAGCCTAAACCTGATCCAGAGGACCCTCTTGAGGCATCCGAGCAGACACTTGATCATGAACTCGCCACCAAAGCCACGGGTCAGCTATCGGATCAAGGACATAATGCATGGCTTAATTTTGGGGACATTCTCACTCCAGATGTATCTGCTTGGGAACGAGAAAGTCTTCAAATGGGTGTGTTTGTGAAAAAACGTGATGATTTGGTCAAAAGTGAGATAAAATCTATATCTTATAATATGAGCTTATATTGTTAATCCTTCTAGATATGGCCACTTTACCGGCTCCTGAGCGTAGAAAACAGTTAAACCGTCTGATAGTATCAGCGGAAACCTTCGACGCATGGACTGACCTGGAAGGTGTCTTGAAGAAGTGGAGTAGACATAACTGGGCAATAGATGCAGCTGAGCACCGCGCCCTCTTAGGTGCGGCTGCTGGGGATTCGGCGAAGCTGCTAGCCTTTATTGATTCCTTCATTACAGTGCAGGCCATCGATGCTGGGCAAATATTTATTTATATCCGCATCCTCAAAAACAAGTTAACTCGGATTTACGCGCCAACGCAGGCACGTCGCCTTGTTCATGCCATCACAAACCCTCCGCAAGACCGCGCACCGGCATTTGGACGTCGTTTTGTTGCATTGTTTCAACTTGGGTCCATTCTAAGAAACCCTCCGATATCCACCCTGGCACAAGCTCAGGACAACGTTCGGTCAATCGCATTCCCAAACGACATTGTATCCGGAAGTCTATCCCTTTTCTTCTACCTTCGAGCAACTATAGAGCCATCCCTCTCAGAAGCGGAGCAAATCGTCGCAAGGAGGGAAGCACTTTTACTTATGGCTCGACTACAAAACTGGCGGTCCAGGAAGTTGGATGGCGCTGGTGATGGAGCGACCTCACTATCTCAGGATGAGCGAGGATGGGCACATACAGCTCTTTGTAAATGCCTTCTCATACTAGACAATCCAAATGTTTCGGAGGCACTACATAGCATATTTCTAAAGGAGAATGAAGTCATACATGGGAAAACATCGTCGGTGGCGCATAACATAAAAAACATCTCCAGACACGGCTGGCCAGAGTTCATTCGTAGAATGAAGGAGTGGATGGAAGACTCAGCTTCGGCTCTCAAATAGCCCGCTTGACGACTATTTTCATTAATTCTGCCCCAGCAAAACTTATTTCATTGTGATGTAAAATATATTTCTTGGTTTATCTGTTTATCCACCCATATATCTTGGCTGATCAGAGACCCACACATCTTTGACTCTCCCTCGTCAGTGCCTCGCTAGCGGTCATGAGCAAGTTGCCTTCCGACGTTAATGACCAAACTGAGAGAACTCGTGTAGTTCTGATAGGCGTTGGGTGAGCCTATTGTCGCACTTGTCTGTGGATCCTGACATCGCCTGATCTCGTCTGCCTCAATCATGACGCCTATCGACCCATCTTCTGGGACTACGATGTGACTACAACGTGGCTATGGGGTTAATAGAGGAGCATCATGCTCTGGGAAAACGACGATCGCGAGCTTATTGCACACGATATTACCAAATAGTCGTTTGATTCATCAAGACGTGAGTATTGATTTGAGCTCCTGTCAAAATAATCACAAATTAGGACCAGAGTTTTGCTCCAGTGCGTCAACGGATCGAATTTCCGGAGCCAGTACTGATCGCAGATGGAGCAGCCTTCAGGTCTCATTCCGATCCACCCTAAATACAATGTACCGGACTGGGAACGAGCAGAGACATCGATAGAATGGCCAAAATTCCGACAGTTTCTTCAAAACCTAAAGGCGAAGGATAACACTCCCGTTGACTATGTGAACCATGAAGGCTGGACAGACAGCGTGGGTTTTTAAAATATAAGCTTTACTCAACCTAAAATCATCATTAGAGTGGTACGCAAGCAGTGTCACAAGAAACCGTGGTCCATTGGCAGGAAACCCTAGGTGCCCTGGACGCCAAACTGAGGCAAAATGGATCTAACATCGAATGGGGAATTGTTGAAGGATTTCTTCTGTATTGGCACCCGGTTAGTATATCTGATGATACATCGTACACTTACAATTTTAAACACAGGACGTCATCGAGCCACTCGACATACGACTGTTTTTGAGGGGGGACAATAAAACAATGAAAGCCAGGAGAGAGTTACGAGAGACCTACGGAGGTGCAGGTAGCGTACCATATTTGACTAGTGGCCCTACGTTGTGATCGAGCTCTTTCTAGACGGATACATGTGGCGGGATCCACCTGAATATTGGGATAACCTGGTATGGCCTGCATACCTTGAGGCTCATCAACGAATGTTTATTGATGGAAACGTGAATGGAGAGGCAATAGAGCCAGTTCCGACATCTTCTCGCGACGATTCCACGAACCCATCATCATTTGGGGGGCCTGTGGCCAATTTGATCGTTCTTCCCGCAGAGAACGCATCAATACAGGACCTATTTGACCTCGCATGCAACAAACTCGAAACGTTCATGCTCCGGTTGCTGGACGAACACTAACTGGATCATCCAGTGTTTAGTAACTCTAGAAGTGCTTAACAAGACGAGAATACCACGTGTGGTTTGATAACGATAACGAATCGATGATTGAATGTAATGACGGAAACAATAGCAAATACTATGGGCGAAACAGCGGTCCATCGAGTAAGGCGCAGCTTCTATGAGGATCAAACGAGTCAGGGGTTTCAATGAATACAGCGGATATCAGTCTCGAAACGGAAGTGATCGGCAAGAAGGTTAAGAAAGGTGGAAACTACCCGTTCCCTCACGCATGGCAATGAGCAACTTTTTCTCCATGACAGCTCGCGAGCTATAGGACGGCAGTTTCAAGTAATGGGCACACGTCATGACACTGGGAAGATAGTCGTCGGGGGTAAGAGGAGCTTCATGGGGCTTTCGAACAACAGTAAGCTGTGGGTTGAGAGCCTTGAATCCTGGAAAGAGAGTCAGCATTGGTCGATGAATTCTGCTATAATTCGGCTCACCTCCAATGGGGAGCTTAGGGCTGCCGGTTAAGAACTGTAAAAAGTCTCGGCGACCGTTCTTATCGTAAACGGTCATGATCTCGATCAGGTCTCGAATCGCCTTGCTTTCAACGTTGAATCCGTGATCGGCTTTTATCACTTCGGTAAGAGCTACAAAAGCAACGGTTAGTGGAAAAGGTAGAGGCCGTGGGTTAGAGGCTTACTTTCGGTACTCCAGTCTTCATCAGCATTCCCGAACATCATCACAAGTTCTTCGGCGGAAAAGGTGCGCAGATCAGAAACGGGGAATACCGTGGAGAAGCCAGATTTGAACGCTTGAACCGCTGGCTTTGCACCACGGCCAATGATTGCGTCAATGGACAACTCAATGTATTCCTCGACATTTTTTGCCGTAACGTCAATAGTTTTACCAGATGGCTAAAGTAGTTATGTTAGTATAGGCAGTGAACGGCTTCAAAGAGCGCACCTTCAGCTCGATATCGTCGTAACCGGGGACTGTAAAGTCAAGACACATGTCTTCCAGTCTGACACCGTTGACCTCGAGAGCAGCGATCCTCTTCTCCTTCTCACTTGCGGTAATGTCTGCGTTCCCTTCAACCTCTCGCTTCATGCTGACGAACTGCTGGAGAGTTCCCAACGAGCTTCCCAGTGCTGGATCAACAACCTTGATACTCGTGATATTGAGGGGAACATGGTCGCCGAGTATGAGCTTGAGGAAGATCTTGTTAAAGGAGACATCGATGATACGCGAGTCGAGTAAGGACCGAGCAACGAACTGGCCAAGTAGGCGATAGAGTCTGATTCTCCGTCTACAGAATGTTAGATACCGTAAGGATATAATGCGAGGGATACGAACCTGTCTCTTTCCGTGGCCATGGGGCCTTCTACGATAGCGTTGAGCATCGGAGCAGGGAAAAGGCCGAGTGGATGATGAACGTATTTTCCAGGTAGGGTACTATCAGCATCTCTCCATAACTTGAGGTCCCTCCACGCAAATTCACGGCAGACAGACGCAAAGAACTCGAGAGTAGGGCCAAGACCAGTACCGACTTCCCCTTGGAAGTGAACGTCGAGAATGGAGGATGATGCTCCAAAAAGATCGAAAACCTTGAGCGCCACCTGCATCGGGGCATCCCTCGGAACTTCCACCTTTCTTCTCTGGAGGCGACCGTATTGGTCCAGGCCATCGCGGCGACTGTTATTCGGTGCGTCACGTGGTGTCTGTGATATGACCCTGTTGAGCAGACGAGCATAACCGAAGGAGGTACTCTGGAGGAACAGATATCTCGTAGAGAATGGGAAGAGGAAACCAAAGGCTTGAGGCAAGTCCAATGCCCAATCAGGCAGACAGTTGCTGTTACAAAGTATTAGCCGAAGAAGGGAAGACCGAGCAACAAACTAGGCCCACCTCGCCAATATCATGATCTCTTCCAGTTGTCGAGCGAGTTTGGCGGTGAGCTTGTTATTGATGAATGCCGCATCTGGAATAGTAACGATCTTCATTTTGGAATCCAGATGTTCAATACCCTCGGCGTTGATACGATAGAGAACGCGTAAAAGACGCAGAATCTTGGAAGGGGGACTATCTGGAGCCAGCCCCGCGACAATATCGGTCTCCATTGCCTCGACATCCTTGCTCGGTTCTGTATAAAGTTTTATGAGTGAAACTCTTTGCGCGTGCAATTAGACTCACCTCGAACAGGTCGCTTGCCTGGGATCTTACGATACGTGATAGTATAATTCCCGTTCCAGACCGCATGGGGATATGGATGACCATCGGCGGATCTACGAGCCTCGTGCTGGTGACATGCGCCATATACAGTCATGTCCATAGGCAAGACTTCTTCATTCAGACGGAACTCCAAATGGAAGTCCGTTGCCTTTTCGATTGCTGAGGCCGCTGCACCGGCGTATGACATCTTGGCAGCCGCTCCACTGGAGGATCCAGCAGCATGAGCAGCCGCGAGCGCAGCAATTGGAGAGTCCACATTCGGCGTCGTGCTGTTCAAAGGAGTGGCGATGCGGGTTCCTTGTGGCGTAGAAGCCATGAGCCCTCCATTGGCTAACCGCGTGTCAGCGCCTGATATTGCGGAGAGAGCTATCCACATACCGGCATCAAAGGCAAGGTTGAATGTACGGTCGCCAAGACCTTCTTCGCTGTCTTCACCAACCTGAACAGAACGTTAGATGTTACGTAGATGAAAAGAAGAGAATATACCTCGTTGTCGAGATCATCATCCAATTCACCATCGTCCACAAGCAACTGCTGAAGAAGAGAAGATGCCAATGCGGCACGGCTTTCAGAAGTGGAGATGGCAGTAGGGGCTGAGGTTGTTATTGTCGGCGCCGGTGACTCGGCAGTTGTACTAGTGGATGTGGATGCTTCGGCAGGTGGCTGACCCCTAAGGCGTAAACTTCTGCGCCGGGACAGGGTGCTTTCCTCTGATGCAGCTGATCCGGTCGCTGGAGGTGCCGGTTCTAACGTAGACGTACTGGCACCAGATTCTCCAGATGTTCGACGCCGTGGGATGGGAATTGGTAGCGATCCAGAAGGAACTGCTGCTGTTGTCGTTGTCGTCGTTGTCGGTGTCGATGGACCACTTTCCGACGAGCCAGTTAGAGCACTCAAAAAGGTACCCAGCGCGCTCGCAGCGCCAGCTCCAGAAGAGCCACTACTGCTACCAGGTCGAGCTCCAAGACGGGATAACATGGTTTGAGCTAGGGCAGATGAAGAAAGACCCGACCCAGCCAAAGCTTGTAACATTTGGGGTGTCAGGTCTGATGGACGGAAAGCTAAAATGCCCGCAATACGTGGCTTGAGATAGTCCTCGAGTGCTGAGAAAGGGGCGATTGCATGGATGGAGACCATCAAGCTTTGGCAGGATTTTGGAACGTCGGCTGCATCTTCGGCTGCGAGTTTGAGGCGAAGGGTTCGGCTGATGAGAGCCATAGAGGTTCGTTTAGCATCTATAAGAGGTAAGTAGATGCCCAAAAGGATCCGCGAAGTACCCACCATCCATTGATCCTGGTGACGTAGTAACGACGTCGAATGATTCCATCCTGGTTAGACTCTCCTGAAGTCTCTTCACTAGCACCGCGAGTGGAGTCTGTGAAGACGGGGTCGCGTAACCAGAGCGGGCGGAGAACGCATCCAAAAACAGGTCCTTGCGTTTCTCCAGGTCCACTAAATAATCGGTGAAAATCCTCGTCAAGCTAGACACCTCCAAAGCACATACCTTTTCTACCATCGTCCGTCGCAAATGCTAACAAGCCGTCCACGAGTCCACTCTTCAAAAGCTCAAAGCTCGAAATGGCCGTTCCGCTACCAGAATTTCCAAACAATTTCGCAATATCTTTCAGTGTGGCGCCAAGTTGTTCGCTGGTTGCGTCAGTGTCGCCCAACGCCTTGATCATAGTCTTGAGGGACTCAAATGCAGGATCTCCACTGGCGTCAGAACCTCCACTAAGATACTTGACTTTGATGAAACGAGCCCGGAGAACATAGGCATCCTGTGGGTCGGAGGGTACCGAGCTGGATTTCCTTGGAGCCACGGGAACGACGGGTGGAGGAACGCTGCCTTCTTCGCTGGGATTGGCCTCACCACTGGGATTGGCCTCACCACCATCACCGGCTGGGGTTTCCGCTGGAGGGGGAGCTGGTTTCGATTTGATTTTGAGTTCAATTTTGGAGATGGTGGATACCTCGTGGAGCACGCCCTCCTTGCGTAGAGATGTCCTAAAGACGGACGGGCACTTGACGAGAAGCAACTCGACCAATTGGAGTGCATTCGTCACCATCAGCGGACTGTCTCGCGACGTCAAAATAGACCCAATGAAGCTCGCAACCGGCACGTTCTGGAGGGAGTCAGGCATCATTTCCTATAGATGTACCAATTCACATACCTTGTATAGAGCCTCCATTCCTGGCCCGTCCAGGAAAGTCGTAGCCTTGAGGATTCCCAAAAAACACCGCATGCGGACTTGAACGGTAACGCTCGCAGAAAATACGTCGAACAAGATCGGAACGACGAGGAATAGGAATCGTGAGACGACCTCTGGCTTTTCTCTCAGCAGTTTCAGTCTCGCCTGAGTACTACTGGATTCACCATGTCGATGACGACTGGAGGAAGAGCTCGTGCCAGCGATTGCGGCAGCAACGTCCGGGGGTATAGCGGGAGCCGAATCTGCGGGAACAGAGGAAGAAGAGGGTTGACTGTCTTGTGACTCTTGGGGAGCATCCGTTGATGATGCTGGAAGGGGTAGGTCGGCAACTGCCTCGTCTGTCATCATCGCCATCAATGGTTCGCCCTCTGCATTCGTCATGGCGGGATTGTATCCTAGAGGTAGTTCGGCATTTGAGGCGTCGCCAGCAGGGGCTTGGGAAGTTGGTTGAGGTGTTTCTTCTGACTTGACTTCGGCCATCTCCACATCCTGATCGGGTAGCGGGGCAGCGGCGGCAGGAGTAGGTTCTGCATGAATAATCTCGTTTTCTGGAACCAGCAACATGTCGGCTATTTCGACTTCTTGCGGCTCTGCCTTTACCGGCGAACTAGCCGGCACTTCGGCATCTGTATCTCCATCTGCTTCTATTTCTGGAACGCCCAACGTGGCCTGGCCTGTGGATGACGAAGCCACTGCGTTGGCGTTGACTACATTCGTATTCGTGCTCTTGCCCTTGACTTCCTTCATTCTGCTCTTGATAGCTCTGCTGACAGACTTTTCGGTATACCCTCTGGGATCAAACACGCCATCTAATCAAACGTTAGCATGGTCCCTGGTGAAAGTGATGAAACATACCTCTAGGTAGCGGCGGCATGAGCTCGCACACCAAACTCAAGCATTCCTCGACCATCTCCTTAGGACGCCCAGCAAGGTTCTGCATGACCGCCATATCGGCCAGACCACTGCCAACACCTTGGCCGTCTTCGCCTCCACCCTGTTCAGCCAAAACGCCATTCAGGTCGTTGGGCGGCAAAACACCCGTCAAGATGGTATAAACAGTCCCGGCCATACCCGCCTCGAGGAGGGTAACGGTGATAGCGGGCGAGTTCTTCGCAGCGGTACTCAATGCGCGCAAGAATTGGGTCATCGTGCCACTGGAAATCATCGCGCCTCCTGAACCACTTCCGCTCGAGCTGCTGGGTACGAGGAGGGCCATGATCTCGCGGACGACAGAGGCAGTGAGGAGACCTTCCAACGCCTCGGTAGCCCCACGTGCAAAGGACTCGATGGTACGAATGACGCAGAGCGCGGCGTACTCGACGAGACGTTGGTCCGAGTAGGAAAGGACCGCACGGAGAGTAGGGAAGACGTCTTTGATAGCGTTTACCGAGTCGGAGGACATGTTTCGACAGCAATTGGCTGCTGCTTGGAGGGCGGTACGTTGGACGTGGGTGGAGAAAAAGTCGAGGTAGGAGAGTAATGCGGAAAGGCCGCCTTCACGGACGATGGCGGAGGGGTATTCTTCGGAGAGTTTTTCAAGTGTCTGGGATGTGTTAGTATGTGTATCTAGAAACGAAAAGAAGAGCAACTCACGCTAATCGTCTGCTCGGCCAAATCGATAAATGTAATCTGTAATAACTTGCTGCAAAGCACGGGTACGGCACCATGGTAGACGAGCGTGTGGGCAGAACCTGGCATGGCCTCCATGAGATTGGCGAGACACCTGCAAGCCAAAAGCTGCTCCTCAAGGTTCTCTTCGCCCATGCCGAGCCCGGAATCCATGCCCATGCCCATTGCGGCGAGATCGAGACCAGCGTCTCCTGCACTCATCGCCAGTGCTGCTGCGAGAGCTGCGTCTTCATCCATATCTGACAGGTCGAGTGTCATCGTGGGGAGTGTATCCATAGCCATAGGTTCGACTATTGGCGCTTCCACGATTGGGGCTTCCACGACTGGAGGTTCGACAATTGGGGGTTCAACAACTGGTGGTTCTACGATGGGAGGCGCGACGACTGGTGGCTCGACGACTGGTGGTTCCACAATCGGGGGTTCAACGACTGGTGGTTCTACGATGGGAGGTTCTACTGCTGGGGGTTCCACGATGGGAGGGTCGACGACGGGAGGATCGACAACTGGGAGCTCTGCGTTCGTCGTTGTGGCTTCTGCTGGTGGCTCCGGCTCCAAAGTCGCCTCCACTGGAGTCACCTCGACTGGGACTGGGGTTGAATCTTCTCCAGGGACAGGGGCATCGCTGGACGGTGGCTCGCCCTCGGGCTCTCGTTCCTCCCTCTCCTCCTCATCACTATTATCTCCTTCTCCTTCCTCGTCCTCTTTCCGTCCACCACCCATGATCCTCACAAGCACGCGGACAAACTCGTCCATGGCAAAATAGCCGTTCAGGTTATCCTCCGTACTCATACTGAGGATCTCACTGAGATCCTGGAGTGCGACAAGACGGGTGGTAGGATCCGCAGCAGGTTTGATGTTGGTGAGGATAGACTTGAGACGGGTGCCGAGGGAGGCCATGTAAGCGCCATATTGGAATTCGCCCGAGAGACCCATGATGGAGGCGAAAGTGGGTTCTGGAGGTGGTGGAGGGGGTGCTGATGAAGTTGATGGGGGCGCGGCTTCGGGGACGGCTACTGCTGGGACGGCTGGGGTGTTTGTGCCGCTACCGCTCGCACTACTACTCGTCGTGACGGGAACAACAGGATCTGAGACGGGGACTGGATTCGAGGTGGATGCGATAGGAGGGTCCGACTCGTCCTTGATCATCAGCGACGAGTCAGGCTGAGCGAGATCCATTACGTTTTTAGTCTCCTCGTCTTCTTGAATGAAATCACTTGAATCTGCCATTTCCACGTCTTCTTGTTGAATGCGTGATGGGCCTAAGGGGGAAGACAAGGTTTTCGTGATTAGCAAATGAGCGAGTTTAGTAAGGGACAGGTAGTTACCCGCGTCACCATAAGCCGACTTTGTCTTTACTGATTTCTTTGACATTTCCTTCTTTGAGCTCGTCGTCCTCGAGGTGCGTAGACGCTTTCGTGCGGGTTCTTGTTCCTCTTGCTCCTCTTCAGAATCAACCGGTTCTAACGCTCTTTTCTTTCCTTTTCTATCTGCGACGGGGGTCGTTTGTACTGGGCGTCTTGTGCGTGTGCTCTGCCTGCTCGTGCTCGCAGCGTTGTTACTAGTAATGACTTGGTTGCGCCTCGCTCTTGATGCAGCAGCGACTCGTGCACTGGATCGTATGGGTGTGGTCGTCGAGACTGTACTCGGCAGCGGCGACGGGGGTTCTGAAAGTGGCGAAGATGGTGTGGGTGATGATAAAGCTTGTCTTCTTGAGTTATTCGTTGCGATGACACTTGTGTCCATTTAGAAACACATTCCCCTCAGACGCGGTAGAGGACAGGTTCCAAGCTTGCTCTAGTGCTGCCACCGTCGACGGCTTTGATTATGAAAAGTATTCCAGGATAATCTTTTACTCTTATTTTTCCATTTGTCATCACTAGATCCTGACTGTACAAGGTTTGCCACAATCGTAGTGGACAGCATTCACCTCGTCATCAGCGACTAAATACTACGCTACGAATATCATAGATTATTATAGATTATTATTAGAGAATACGGGCTTATTTCAAGAATTACGCCTAGTCATTATCCCTGATGGTGGTCATGAAATTCATAAATAAATTCGTAGTAAATTCGCTTCTAACCGCCGAACCTTCTCAAGCACAGCCTTTGACCGTCCTGACCGACTGTCAGCAATGGCTTGGCGGCACTCACTCCCACTCTTGAACTCTACCTCCCCGATGCACCGTTATTGGTTGGCTGCATTTCTCTTAATTTATTCAGTCTCCGCTACCACTACCGCCAAACGGGAACCTGTAACGATCCCACTTCGGCGAACTCCCTCGTCTCCGCAGCCGAATCAAAAACGCGCCGAAGCCGGCCCAGACATTGTCAGAGCGGTCCTTCAACGAGACGCACGGAGGAGAGTAGATTTATTCGGAAACAATCAAGAAAAAAAAAACAACCACGAACGAAGGCAAAGTTGGGAAACACTGGGAATTAGCAGCTACTATGGCGATGCGCTCTACTACGCCAGCGTTAAAATCGGAACTCCACCTCAAACCGTCGATTTATTAATCGATACCGGTTCAACAGACTTGTACGTCCAGAGTTCGACTTGCAGGACTTGCAACCTCTCGCTCGTTCAACCATATTTCGACGATTCCCAGTCGTCCTTTGACGCTTCACGCTCGACCTCATTCACACAACTGGCCACCCAGGTTCAACTATCGTATGCGGACGGAAGTGTCGTATCCGGAGGCGTCGCACGGGACAAGATCACACTAGGTAACCCAAACCCTTCCGCTCACTTTCTCCTATTTACGTTTCTCCAGGCTCCTTTACCGTCCCAAATCAAACATTCATCCTCGCTACTTCCGCCCAACTCAGCCTTGGCGTCGCTGGCATCATCGGCCTTGGCTTCCCCGCCCTAGCACGTACCAATGCCGACCCATGGTGGCTCAACGCCCTCGACCAATTCACAGAGCCCGAAATAAGCATCTTCCTCACCCAATGGCGCGACTCTACCGGCGCAGACCTCATCCTCCCCGGAGGCCAAATGACCCTCGGCGGACGAAACACATCCCTGTTCGAAGAAGACAAGCTCGTGTTCACGCCCATCATCTCCGAACGATGGTGGACGATCCCTATCCGCTCTCTCCTCGTCGCCCCACCAACCGGCGGCACATCCACCAACACAACCCTAACCCTCAATGGAACCTACACCTCTGCCGTCGTAGACACGGGCACCACACTCATCTATGGCCCCTCTGAAATCGTACGCGCATTCTACGCCGCCCTACCAGGCACCGTCGCCGTAGACACAGTCGCGCCCGGCATCGGCCTAGACGGATTCTACGCTTTACCCTGCAACACGACCGCCCGTGCCGTATTCAAATTCACAAACACGAGCGAATTCATCTTCCCAGCGACAAACCTCATGTGGCTCGGCTTATCCTCGTACATGCCAGGATACTGCGTCGCCTCCCTCGTGTCCACCAACACCCTCGACAATTTCTCCAAAGTCGCAGGGAGCAGCAAATTCATCGGACCAATCGAAGGACCGAGCCTCAAAGACGACAATGGGGACGGGATAGACGACGAAACGGGCGGAGTCGTCACCCCACCCACAACCGTAACAAACCCCAGCTGGCTCATCGGCGACGCCTTTCTCAAATCCGTATATACCGTGTTCAGACGCGGGAACGGTACGGCGGAAGACCCGGCCTCGGTCGGCTTTGCGCCGATAAAGGGACTTAATTATGCCGCGGACGGAAATGTGATTATCGGGGTGGACACGGGGGCGGATGGTGTCGTTGGTGGAGCGGGTGTCATCGTTGCGGGAGGCGGTGATATCCTGACCTCTTCGTCGACGACATTCTCGATGCTCAGTGCGACCGCGTCGAATACGAGCAGTGCGCCAATCGAGGCACAAACCCTATCGAGGAACGGAGCGTCGAGTATGCGGGTCTCAGGATGGGGATGGATGTTCGCTGCGGCGGCCTTGTTCATCTCAGCGTAGTCTAGTACAATAATCAAACCTCGGACAGTCGTGTAGCTTTTTTGCTTTATATAGGACTGTATAATGATACCATCTCTATTTTTTCGCATTGCATCAGTACACATCCTCCATGTTTAGTCCTGCCCATTCGTCCGTTTCCTCTCGGCATCCCTCTTGTGCTTTGGCGTCATGATCGACAAACCACAGATTATGACCGTAGAAGATACATAGCTCCTCTTCGGCACTAATCTCTCTCGTGGTTGCGTATTCGATGCAGTCGGATTCTTTCTTCTTCGTGTACGTGACGTTGGGCGCATCAGAATGATTGAACAACGATCCTACAGATATCTGTCGTTTTGATTGGATTACGAGTAAACAACCCACCTAAACCCAACGGTAAAGCCATCCGTCCATCTCCCCAAACAAACGTGTAATGATCGAGGATGGTATGTCTCCCATGACGCTGATATTCATCGTAAGAGAAAAAGAGAACGGGTGATATTTCAATCACCGTTTTAGCCGGGATAGAACACGTCGCTAGATGGAAACTCGGATCGGTCAATAGTGTCAGGAAACGCGGCTGGTAGGCAACTCATTACCGTAGATCCCTCTGCCCTTTTCATGGGTGGTGCGTATTTCCAGGCCGTACTTGTTTAGATGTGGAGTTGATACGTTCATCTCGCAGGCCCCCCAAAAGTCCTGGCGCTTTATAATAATAATGGTGGGTGGGTAAGAGTTGCTTGCGCCACTTGTACCCTTGCTATGGCGCCGATCACGTCACAAGTCCAACCTTCACACTCCTTACTCGAAACGAACTACTTCCGTTATTGAAACGTCATGATCGATACATCCCACAAGCTTTCAAAAAGGCTATTCATATCGGCCCCAATATATACCACTGAGGCTACTCGAACAGAGACAATACTAATACCAAACAACACTGTCAGGCTCTGTGGCTGTCATAGCCCAATGCGCTGTAGGGGGCTGGCTACAACGAGGATGACCCTAATGAATAAGGCAGGGAGGTATTTGACGCCATTCGTTTTTGATCCTTCAACGTATCCTGCTCGTCAAGTTCCTCAAATTGACATCATGCTCATCTTACTGTTCGTATACTCTCTTATGCAAGGTGCCCAGAGCGAAGCTGGACCTATTCCCGCGTCTATTGAACGACGAGACGTCGCCTCATGTGATCGTCAGAATCCTCAGCGAACACTTGCGAACATAATATGGAGCTGCTTGTCCACAATATTCTTATGCACATGGGTAGCCGTTCACCCGAATATCCATTTCCGACCAGAAAAGAAGAACAAGCATTGGACCGAAAAGTGGTTATTGTGCCCGTTATACGAGTTTGTCACCTACAAACTACCCCTATTTCTATGGGCCCTGCTCATTCCCGAGTATATCCTTTCATGGGCTGTACGACAGTACCTACAAGCGGGCGTAATTAGCAAGAAAGGTAAGCTCATTTCTTTCACCTACTAGCAGTTACCTACAAGATGAATAGTTCCAGGGTGGACGAGAACGCATGGTCACTTCATGATCATGGGAGGATTCCACCTCTTTCGACTGCCGCCTGATGTTTCATCGGTTCCATTACACCCCGAGTACTCAAAAACCTCCGACTATGTCATCCCTTTAGGACGGCACATGCGACTAGAAGACGTTCCAATATGCCCACTCGAGTTTGAGGACATCCCAGTCAAAATACTCGAGATTGTCGCACCTACCGAAGCCGAAATCAAAGACAAAAGTAAAAGTGATGTGCTGACAAAACTCATTGTTTTGGTGCAGACCATGTGGTTTGTACTTCAGTGTATTGCTCGAGGAGCGCAGCATCTTCCCTTGACAGAGCTCGAAGTTGTCACTTTGGCGTATGCAATGCTAAACCTTTTTATTTATCTTTTCTGGTGGGACAAGCCACAGAATGTCGAGTGCCCCATTCGACTCTATAAGACAGTAGAAGCAAGCGCCGAAACAGCTAGCGAAGCAGCCAAAGGATGGGAAGAAAGCTGGAGCACGCGTTGGATGGAGAAGATAATCTGGTACGCGGTTGGAGCACAGGACAACTATATCACACTACGAGATCAACGTTCGATCCCCAGGTTCTGGTCCGGACGACTAGGAAGTCTTCTAGGCCAAGCCGGAATGGGGCCATCAATCCTCGGCGCCGCATTTGGAGCCGTCCATTGCATTGCTTGGGCATCCCAATTTCCATCTGGTGCTGAATTTGTTCTTTGGCGTCTTTCCTGCGTTTCTATGATCACGTTCCCGTTCATAGTCACCGTATTTTGCACCTGCTGGATAATGGGTTGGGGGATGAAAGGAGGGTCCCCGACGTCGATGGGAATCGTTTTAGCTATCTGTGTTGTGCTTTTAATTCTATCTGCGTCGCTCTACACCATCAGTCGAATCGCCACTTTGGTGATATCTTTCACCACTCTACGGTCTCTACCTCCCACTGCGTTTATGACTGTAGATTGGACGACATTCATTCCTCATATCTAATTTTCTAACATTGTACTCATCTCCACCGCTAAACATTTTATATTTTACACTCGAATCTAGCAAATCAATTGACATAACCCTCTGAATCATGTAAAGTCACTGTCCATGAAAGAGAACGTTCGTTTAAAGTCAGGTCTGATAGCTTGGGGGGGGATGCAACGGCTCATTGACGGTAGCAGGGGAGAGTGGACGCGACGACGATGAGGCGCCAAACGTTGGGCTCGTGTGACGCGACTTTGGTTCATTTGGTGGTCCAGAAAAACGTGCTTTCTCCTGGCCCGTCGTCTCTATTCTTGTTTGGTTTGAGTCACTATCAGTATAAGCGGTATAGGCCGAGTTTGTTGCCGTCCATGGTCTTGGATATGAGTTATACGACGGACCTGTGGCGTGCATATTGGATGTCGGGTTGGCTACAGGTATGGCCACGGGTACAGACTCGAAAAGAGTCTGATTTAGAGGAGCCGAGTATGTGGATGCGGATGGGTTGAATCTGGAGTCGCTTTCTTGTGGGTAATACGCTGCTTCATTGTGTGGTTCCCAATGGCGTACATTGGCCATAGGCGCAACATTAGGGTCAGGTTGATAGGCTCCGGCAGTGTAGGGGTAGAATGGCTTGACAACGTGGGGGTTGGGGTTGGGGTTCACCCCCATGTATGGAGTCGGTGCGGATCCCCATGCAGCGGCAGCAGAGGCATCTTTATGTTCTGCGGCTGTCTGATTGGCTTTACGACGACGCCGTGCACAGAGGTACCATATGAGGATTATGAGGGCGATTGCGGCGGCTGTGACCACGACGCTTATGATGATGACGTTCGTGTTTGATTGAGTTCCATTGCTAGATGAGGATTGTGAGGACGAGGAGGGGGTTGGGCTACCAATGGCTCCGTTCTGGTCCTCTGAGCTGGTTGGCCCGTTGCCGTTTGGTGGGGTGCGGCTCGTTTGTGAGGTCGTTGCCGGATCGCTGTCATGCGGTTAAGGATAAGTATATTTCTGGATTTTATACGAACTGACACGCTGGTGACCACAAAGAAGTCCACGTTCAGCCATTGGGGGAAAACGCCCGTGTGCTGGATGGTCAAGAAGTGGGTTCCGGGCGAGAGGCCATCTTGCCAATAGAGAATGACTTGAGAGCCTTGTGAACCTGTTCGACCATCGCATCGAGTAGGAGTAGCAGAGTCTACGTGAAATCGCGTCAATTTACAGCATGGGAGTTGGATGACAGCGCTTGGGATGGAAAGGACTCGTACCAACGGAGAAATCCCGAAATCCGCTGTTAATTAAAGAGGAGATTTTGTTAGCATCATGTGGTCACGTTTGAGACTAGTCTGTTGCGCACTGATCAGCCGCCTTGTGCCCATAGACATATACTGTTCGGTAAGGATTAGACGAGCAAATGAAAGGTCAGCGGAGGTAATATACCAGCAGTTCCCGTGAATGTGAATGTAGCATATGCGCCCCCGTTCTGTGTACGGTGGGTTGTACTGAGATATGCTGGAGGAGATTGCTCCAACCACAAATCAGTTCGCCATGATGGCGTACTGGAATATATGACGCTGAGATCCGGATCGTCGATCGTCGTGTTCATGGTGGGGTCCAAGATGCGAACACAACATTAACCAGGATGATGGGGCCCGGGGCGTGTATTGGGTGGAGGAGCGCCAGGGCCTCAGTTCGATGCCCTTGGCGGGAAGGTTGTTCATTTGGACAGATAAATTAAACCATAAGGTTTGAGAAACCACGCTCAGAACGCCAGCATGGTGTGCATGTGGCGTTCCGGGCCTCATTGAAGTCGGTACCGAAATACACTATGCAGGCGCTTCGAAGAATGCGCAATGAAACTCCGCGAGGGAATCGTGTTCTGTAGACAAGAGTATCCCCCTATTTAAAGGATGTAGAAGACCTCGCTCAGCCCTCTCCTGTCGCCTGCTTGCCAGTCCTTTCTCCATCTATGCGGCACCTTGAGAACCGAGATGGGCTCAAGCTGAATGGAAATTTAGCCTTTCCAGGAGTGGCGACTTAGGGTGTCGTACAGGTGTAACCCAAATCTGACATTGAATAGGCTGGGAGCGGAGATAATTCGACGCCTACCTCTTTGATCCAATGAGCACCTTGTTCGTTGACTTCTCCACACCCGAGAAAGCATCAAGCTCTCGTCATTTATCGGGTACTTCCTGATGCAAAGCACTTACAGTGCAGTGAAGCTGGTCGCATCCCGGCGTCCATTGAGTTACGAGTTACGAGACATCGACTAGTGCGATGGCCAGAATAGCCAGAGGTCACTCTTGAACATAGTTTTTAGTCACCTATCGACCTTATTTTTATGTACCTGGGTAGCTGTTTACCCGATGTGCGGAGAGTACGCGGCTACGTTTGGAGAGATAAGGCCCGGGCATATTAAGCGACGGCAGCATTACCTAAACATTAGCTAGTTTGTACCCGTT
>KN824376.1:52483-63544 GCA_000827415.1 Serendipita vermifera MAFF 305830
ACGTGGAGGTGTACAGTAACACCCTACGCTCGACGAATCCCGTGAAGATCCACACGACCTAGGCGCTCTCTTAGCCCTAGGAGAATGTAGAGATCAGGGCGACTCCTAATCGAGACGAACGAAGACGAAAGGTAACGGAAACTAAAATTCGAACGGGTACAAACTAGCTAACGATTAGGTAATGCCGCCGTCGCTTAATATGCTCGGGCCTTATCTCTCCGAACGTAGCCGCGTACTCTCCGCACAGCGGATTCACGGATTTTTCGTTATCATGGGGGGATTCCACCTTTTCCGACTACCCGCCCATGCCGCGTCCATTCCATTGATCCTTAGGTCCTCGAAAACATCTAAATTTGTTATACCTTCCGGACTTCACTTGCGAATAGATGAGATCCCGGTGCGCCCACTCAAATTTGACGACATCCCGGTCGATATCCTCCAGATCATGGCACCCACCGAGACCGAACTCAGGGATAAAAGTAAAAGCGACACCCTTGCTAAATTTATCGTCCTGGTGCAAACCTCATGGTTTATGATTCAGTGCATTGCGCGAGGAACTCAGAACCTTCCCTTGACCCAACTCGAAGTCGTCACCCTGGCATATGCAATGCTCAATTTTTTCATTTATGCCTTTTGGTGGGCGAAGCCGCAGAATGTGGACTGTCCTGTTCGACTCTACGCAGCATCCAGGACTAGCCACCACAAGTCAGGGGAAGCGGTAGAGTGGGAAGAAAACCGCATTGCTCGCTGGATGGAGAAAATAGCCGAATATACCGTCGGAGAACAAGATCGTTTCGCCACACTGTCTGACCAACGCTCGATCCCCATGTTTTGGTCCGGAAGACCATGCAACCGTCTGTTGGTAAATGCCGGGACATGGCCCTCGATTCTTGGCTCTGCATTTGGTGCGATCCACCTGATGGCATGACCGTATGAATTTCCATCCCGATATGAACTTTTCCTTTGGCGCACCTCTTGTGTCATCATGATTACAGTCCCATTGATTGTCGCCATTCTTTGCACTTGGTGGAGTGTGGATGGAAAAGCGGAAGGCAAGTTTCTCCATTGGATGTGGGTCATCGCCGCTGCCTGTGTCGTCCTTCTGATGCTATCCGCATGGCTCTACATTATCAGCCGGATAGCAACGCTCGTGATAGCATTCACTACTCTCAGATATCTTCCTCCTGCCGCGTTTGATACCGTTGACTGGACGAATTTTATTCCCCATATCTAGATTTCTCGTGGCTGGTGATCCAATAGTCTCTGTGATTGAAATTGTACCTTTAGGTTAGATATGATTAATTTGAACTCAATTTACTCCGAGCTACTTCTAAACTTTGAAATGACCCCCGGACTGCTGGGAGCAACACCTAAGCCCGTTTGAACATCGATCACCGGGCCACATATATGTATATTGGGAGCGCCTTCACGAAAGACTACATCAAAATGAAGCAGAATTCTACTATCGCGACTAAGACGAGAACTGAATCTGACAACTAACGGTCGGTGGCCAGTATAACCAGATCATGATATATCTATGGCTAGTCCTAATTAGGAATATGCAGTTACGTATCAAGATTGGTCAATAAACGAAGAAGTGGAGTTCACTGGCAGGCTGAGAAAGCCAAACCTGCGGTGAGGCATGCTTCCACTTGTGGCGTAGCTAGCCGCAGCAACATTCCTACAAAGTACAACCTGTCTCCCCATACTGCGACGATGATTCAGTAGAGTCGATGCTTCGGGTAAACCATTTCCTTGTTAGAGCCTTCCCCGCGTCTAGCTGATCATCCTTCACCTCTTCTCGTAACATTGCCTCTCGTACTTCCATTTTTGAAAGAATTCTTTATTTTAGTTTGCCTTTCTGCTCATTTTGAGAGGCTCGGCGATCTCACGATTTGATAGGGAGGTTGGAGGGTTGCAGGCCCTCTCAAGAACGTGATCGCGATTGACAACCTGTCTCCTGATATAATCAAGACCTTCTCTCTGGTTTTACAACGCAGGATATTACAGAGAAAGAGAAAGAGATGCATATAGCGAAAAACTACCAATTACCCGATTGTCACCGTATTAGAGTCTTGTACATTCGTATTATCTCCCCACCGACATAACCGCGTAACTTTCGTGAAAGACTGCCCATGACCAAGTGAACTTTCAATGAGTTCCTAATTCATACCGTGGGGGAGGGGGTAACGACCCGTTGATTGTAGAAGACGCGAGAAGGCCCGTTCTGCTGTCAGTACCCGAGTCATATGAATTTGGGTGGTTTGCCCCAGAATAATGCGCCTTTGTCTGGCTTGACGTCTCGATTCTTGTAGAATTGGACTCACTGCCTGCGTGAGTTGAGTTTGCGGATGTCCACGGAGTTTGGTGCAAGTCAGGGGGAGTGATCACCACACTGGGTACGGGGCCAGTTAGGGTCACGGGTAGAGACTGGATATGAGTGTGATTTGGAGGAGCCGAATAAGTGGACGAGGAGGGACTATATTGTTGGGCCAGGCCGCCCTCTACTGGGTGGTACGACGATGCCTCGTGCTGTTCCCAATACCGTGCGTTGATCACATGACGGGCGTTGGCATTAGGATTGGCCGAACGGGGACTAACATCATAGAGGTTGAAAGGCTCGATGATGTCTTCAGGTCGCGATCCAGCGGCTTCTTTATCTCTCTCGGCGTGTTGTTTGAGTTTGCGATGGTGCAAGGCACATATATACCATATTAGGGCAATGAGGGCCACGGAAGCGGTCGCGACTACGGCAATTATGATGGTGACGTTGGGCGATGGTTGGGTGCTACCGCTAGCTTGAGATGATGGGAAGGGGGACGGGGTCGAGCTAGCTATGGACCCTGTTGGGTGTTCTGAGCCGGATTGTACGACAGGGGTTGAGGTAGTGCTCGAGATGGTTTCTGGTTCTCTGTTGATCAGGATCGCGATTAGAAGGAGCTGAGTTCCTGCAGAGCAGAGTAGCTTACGCGCTGGTAACCACAAAGTAGTCCACGTTCAGCCATTGAGGAGCGACGCCTGTGTGTTGGATGTTCAAGCGATGGGTGCCTTGTGGGAGACCAGTTTGCCAGTAGAGAAGGGCTTGAGAGCCTTGTGATCCTGTCCGACCATCACAGCGAGTGGGAAAGGCGCCATCTATGGGAGGTCATAATCAACACACCAGCCAGGCTCGAATGAAAGGAAGACGTACCAACGGAGAAATCACGGTAACCACTGTCGGTTAAAATCAAAATCGCATTATCAGCATAAAGTAACAGACCCTAGGTAGTTAGGTCGCGCACTGATCGGCTGCCTTATGTCCGTAAACATACACTGTTTGGGCAAGGGTTAGTCGAGCCAATGAAGAGTCAGGTAGCAGAAGGGACAGACCAGCAGTTCCGTTAAATGTGAATGTCGCGAGTGCTCCAGGATTCTGAGTACGATGGGTGGTGTTGAGATATGCTGGAGGAGACTGCTCCAACCACAAGTCGGTCCGCCATGAAGGATCCGTAGAGTATACGACACGAAAGTCTGCATCATCGATTGTAGTGTTCATGTTTGATTCCAAGCTGTAAAGCTCAACAGCAATCAACGACGCCCCCTTTAATATGCTGGCACTCGGGGTATGGAAGTACGTCTAGCCCGCCTGTCAACACCGGACGTCAGCGTAAGGGCCCATTTCACCTAGACTATTAGGCCCTACTAGGCCCAGGTCTGTCCATGGTCGATCGATCGATTCAGGATCTCGCAGCTAATCTGCTCCGTAGGTGGGCGTAGGTGAAAAAAGACGCGAGTCCCTAATGATTGGCTCGCCCCTTTCTTCTTCTGGAACCCTCGGAGATAATCGGAGCTACCGCTTAGCTTCACGCCACTTGGACCTCGACTTGTTGACAGCTTCAATGCGGGAATCATTATTGGAATAAATATCGCTTGTTCAGATTTCTTAAGACCGTTGTAAGTATTGTGGGCCGCTCTAGTCGTTGACGAGCATGCCAGACCGCTGTTCAGTGCCAACTTCAAAGAGAAAAAATGTGCGTGTCCGCCTGATGAGTCATGCTGGATGTCCCAGGCAACGCTAATCAGAACCTAAACCCCAGTAGTTGACTCCATGGGAATCATAGCTTGTTTACTCTTTGCCGTTCCCCATAGCCTCGGACCCCAAAGCTTGATAGCATCCCAACGTATGTGTAAGAAAAATTGGCACATGACTCCAACCGGACTTTAACAGACTTGTATAAGCGGGCGGAACCTGTGATCACCTGTAGTCCACCAACCTACTGTCGTATTCGACCTGCTTTCGGCGTTTGTTCTAATCAAGTACCGCTTTCGAAACTCCGGTGAGAAAACACGTTAATAGATATAAAAGTCGTTTCTCATCCTCTAGAAGGTGACGAAGAACCGTGACCCACTCACCTCTTATCATAGCGCCTGGTTTGCCAATATATTAAATAACCATATCTTCATATACACGGCACCCTTGTGAGCGGAGTCGATACCGATTTGAGTGATACTTTCAATCTTTCTGAGTGTAATGGCTTGACGGGCTGTGTAGAAAGTAGGCGATGGGCCACATCTGGCATTGAATAGGCTGGGAGAAGCGATCTGCCAAATTGAGCCACTTAGCGGTTGAGCGACCGCTCAAAGGATGGTGCCAAGGCAGGTATAAGACCTGTCTTTGTGAAATGGTATTACGCGGCGCTCCGTAGGGTCTGGACTCTGGGAGCACGCATAGCATGATTGAATAGGCGCTAGACTCGATGCATTGCCTACGCCCTCCTCGGTGACTGAGTAGAACGCCTCACTCTTCGAGCTACCCACATCAGAGTGGGCATCATGCTCATTTTGATCCTCGCCTATCATCTCATCCAAGGCGTTCAGAGTGAAGCTGATCCTATTTGGGTTGCCATTGAACCACGCGACGGTGACTTGTGCGACAGAGAAATCGGTCAAAGATCGGTTTGGATCATAATTTGGAGCTGTCTCACCACGATATTTTTATGTACCTGGGTAGCAGCTCACCCAAATGTTTATTTCCGGCCTGAAAAGCAGAATTAGCATTGGACCGAAGAGTGGTTGTGGGACCCTTTGCACGAAATTGTTACGTACAAATTGCCTCTATTTCTCTGGGCGTTAATCGTCCCAGAATATATTCTTGCATGGGCTGTGCAGCAATACCTCCAGGCTGGCGTCATTAGCGGGAGAGGTAAGCCTGTTTTCCCAACCCAATAGCGGATGCTAACAATATGGATAGTTTCGGGATGGACACGAACCCATGGTCATTTCGTGATCATGGGAGGGTTTCATCTCTTCCGATTGCCTGCAGACACACCATCCATTCCGCTACGCTTCAAGTCTTTGAGGCCCTCTAACTTCATTATTCCTATTGGATATCACTCACGAAAAGACGAAATTCCAGTGTGCCCGCTCAAGTTCGAGGATTTTCCGGTCGAGCTACTCGAGATAATTGCACCTACCGAAATCGAACTCAAAGATAGAGGTAAAAGCGATTCCCTGACGAAAGGAATAGCACTACTGCAAACACTCTGGTTTGTTATTCAGTGCATCGCCAGAGGAACTCGACAGCTTCCCTTGACCGAGCTTGAAGTCGTCACCTTGGCCTATGCAACGCTGAACCTTTTTATTTATTTATTTTGGTGGGACAAACCACGCAATGTTGAATGCCCTATTCGGGTCTACAAGGCAGTGGGCCACAACAAGCCGGGAAGACAATTACAATCGGTGGAGGGGAACCAAAACTGGGCGTGGCGTTGGATGGAGAAAGCAATGGCATATGTTTTAATTACACAGGATGATTCTGTTGTCATCTCCGAGCAACATTCGATCCCGATGTTTTGGTCAGGGAGACTAGAGCATGACCTTCGGGCCAGCGCCGGGTTCGAGGGTTCAGTTCTAGGCTCTATATTCGGAGGAGTTTACTGTATCACGTGGTCGTCCCAGTTTCCATCCAATGTTGAACTCGTTCTCTGCGTATTTCCTGCATCACCATGATTACTATTCCATTTATCCTCACCCTAATTTCCGCCACGACGTTGGCACGGATGCGAACGAGAGGAAGGTACCTCATGCTCTCGAACAGCATTGCGGATATCTGTTTCCTCCTTCTTTTTCTATTTGGGTGGCTCTATATTGCGAGTCGTATTGCAACTTTGTCGATAGCTTTCGCTACTCTTCGTTCGCTTCCTCCTGCTGCATTCATGAATATTAACTGGACGACTTTTATTCCTCATATATAGGTTTCTTGAGGTTCATTTGTATTTATCATGTCACCTGTAGTTTGGCTATAATACTCTTAATGTAATCCATTTTTCAATCGCAACTAGAAGAGACAAGAGCACGATGTCACGCCACTGGATCTCGACTATATCACTCATCGATGTGGTCCAAATCGCATGCAAGTGCTTACAATCTACCCAGCAAGTGTGGAAGACAAGAAGGAACGTCACCGGCCAGTCAGAGTGATCGTGGCAAGCGTCGGGGCTGGCTAATCAATAAACGAGTGATGGCGTAAAGGTTGAATGGCCGACGTTTGTTTGTTTGGCCCTCAGCACCCACCCCTCATACTTCAATGTTACTCGCTTTTCAGAGGCTTCATTCTTTGGTTAGAATTTATGCTCGATTTGCCGTGGCTCAGGTGACGCAATAGATTGATAGGAGGAGTGAAGGGTTGTGGTCGCCCTTACGAGCGCACCCGAATTCGTCCCCTTGCTCCCGATCAGGAATATTGAACAGCACAGCGAGTGGGATCCAGGATAACAAACGATAAGTTCCAAGGGATCGATCGTTACACTATCTACCATATTATACATTCGCTTCTTCAAAATCACACTCGATCAACGAAACAGGTAAACCACCATTCATAACCAGGGAAACATTCGATGCGTAGCCAGCTTTCAGCACTCATACTGTGGAGGAGGGAGTAATGACTCGCTGATGGTAGAAGGGGAGAGGGGGCGTGAGGGCGATGATGAGAATGAAGCCACGGTTGCTCTGCCATGGTGCACCTTCGTGTCGTTTTCTCCAGCGTAATGCACCCTTGTATGCTGGCTTAGAGACTCAACCCTCGTATGAGTGGAGTCTCTGTCCGTACGAATCGAAGCTGTGGTGGATGTCGACAGGGCTCGGCGTGGAGGGTAGGACATCACCAATACATTGGATGCAGGGGTTGGTATAGACGAGGATCGAGTCTGGACAGAGGCCCGATTTGACGAGGCCGGAGGAGTGGACGGGGAGGAGTCAGATCGTACTTGGTCGTCTTCTGCTGGCAAGTGCGAGGAGGGTCCCTGCGGTTCCCATGGATGTGTGCTGGCCATAGCTACGGGTGGAGCGTTGGTATCGGCTGAGCTCGGACTCAAGTTGTAGGGGTTGAATGGCTGGAAGACGTATGGGCCAGGGCCAGGGCCAGACCCCATTGATAGCGATGCTGCGGGTATAAAAGCAACACCGTCCTTGTGTTCTTCCGCCTGCTGTTGTTGTTTGACTTTGCGACGATGACGGTAACAAAAGAAGATGATAAGGGCAATAACGGCGATGATAGCGACTGTGGCCACGATGCCAACGACGATGGTAGTGATTGGGGACTGAGCGGTGTTGCTATCAATAACCTGAGGCGATGAGGAGGCGGAAGGATTCACGCCAGCGATGGATCCAGATGGGTCTCCTGCACCAGCTTGGGAGGCACTTGTCGTTTCTCTTTAGATAGTGACTATGATTGGAACGGGCAGGTGTCTCGGTAGTATAGTGACGTACGGGCTAGTGACCACAAAGAAATCAATACACAACCATTCAAGAGCGGCACCTTTGTGTTCGATCGTCATGGTATGGGTGCCTGGTGAGAGGCCATCCCGCCAATAAAGAAGGGATTGACCACCTTGGGACCCTGTGCGACCATCACAGATGGCAGGAGAAGCGCCGTCTGCAGAAAGTCATGTAAGTTCACCAAGTTGGCTCTGACAATAGGATGATGAGCACGCACCGACGGAGAAATGACGAAACGCGCTGTTTGTGGAGAAAATGTAACTGTCAGCACGATTATAAACGGTCAAGTTGCGCACCTGTCAGAAGCCTTGTGGCCGTAAACAAACACTGTTTAGGCAAGGATTAGTCGGAGGAATAAAGAATCAGTAGAAGAAGCATACCAGCAGTTCCGGTGAACGTGAATGTCGCAGATGCATTAGGATGCTGTGCCCGATGGTTCGTCCCTAGATATGCTCGAGGAGACTGCCCTGGAACCAAATCAGTCTGCCATGGGGGATTCGTAGAGTACACAACATGAGAATCCACATCGTCGATTGTAGAGTTCATGGCGGAATCCAAGCTGCAAACCCTACACCACCTCAATGCTGACACTTTGGTTGTATGTGCATGTGGGGGGTCGCCTGTCAGTTTTACTGGCCACCGCTAATGTATTGTATTAAATTGCCTTTCCACCTCGACTGAGATGTGACCTGGTAGCGCTTATATTTTCTCAATTGCGTATGCTTTGTTAGTGGTTGAGTGTCAGGCTATTGACCGGGATGATAAACGCAACTCTACTCGCAAATGCGAACATATTAGACCTAAAAACAAACATCTCCTGCCTCCCAGGGAGGGTTGTTAGTGATTTTCCCAAAAGGTCTCGGAAATGACCAGAACTATACCAATCACCTGTAGATCCCGCCACTTGAAACTTGACTTGTGACCCTCATTGACGCCGTCCAAATTTGCAGGCGTCTTAAAATGTCCCAATAAGCGTATATTAAATGCTACACATTCAAACTATTGAGGCGTAGCAAGCATGGTTAGGTCGGTGCGAACATTTCAAGGGCGGCTATATGAGTCTAAAAAAAGTAGTATTAGAATGCAGGACACGTACGTGCCACCGCCTGAACACCATAATCACCGAATTGTTGCAGAACTAGCCGGCCGTGGAGATGCGTGGTCCGTGGTCGTGGTCGCGGTCCGTGGTTTTAATTATTTTTGATACAGTATAGTTATATTTATAACTTTGAAATATGCAATCGGTGACTTTTGTTCGTATCATTCGCCAGAACCATAGATAGGTGGTGAGTCTTCGGGGTCCTGCCAACTCCGCTTGACTTGACAGCGCGACGCGTGACAGCCGACGGTCGACGCGATCACAGGCGCCCTCTAGCCAGTTGGGACCTTGGGGGACCTCGCTCTCAAAGGCGTTGCGGGCGGACCCGCCAATCAGACGACGATGGCACTGAACAAAATCGCGGTGGGTGCAAGTGACTTTCGGGAAGCCGATTAATTTTCGTGTTGGCCCAGGTGTGAGAATTTCTATTTATTATTTGATTATTATTGCTTACCAATTTAGAGGGCCGGTCCGCGGAGGAGGAAGATATCCAGCCTGGCGATATATGCTGGTGCTAGTCTTCGGTTTTTGCCAGACTCACTCGACTGAGACCACTCGGTTGAGAGTGTGTGGACACCTTAGATTGTTTTGATGACGTGAGAACCTGGCCCCCGATCGATCGTTGCCTCGGCATTGCCCACATGGGACAGGTGGGACCCCATCCCCAAGTCCGCCCATTTCTGACCTCCCCACATACACCTTTCGCTACTATTATGCGCCCATACCTCTTTATTTCATCTTTAGATGCCATTTCTATAAAAAAAACTAAAGACCACGGACCGCGACCACGCTTCTCCACCGTTGAGCCGTTCTCAATTGTTGCATATGCGAAACAACACTGATGGAAGATATGCGTTAAAGGACACTGTTCAACCAGGTGGATACATTATAATTCAAAGAACGTGATGAATAACAGCAACATGCATTGGGTTTTTTTATTGTCCCAAAATACTACATCCTCCACAATTCAGCCTCGCCATCGCAGGCATCCCCCGCTTTAGCTTCGCCCCCTCCGTGAAGAAACGCAACCTCATCGCGAAAAAGCACTGGAGCTGATGTGTCGAAGATAAATCCGCAACCTCACTACCCAATCCACATGCCAGTCATAGACGGGGCTCATCCTCCGCGCCGGCAAAATGACGCCGACGGACAGAAGAAATCACTATGCAAAAGCGAATGATTCACCACTGCCATTCTCTTCAAACGAAGGAGAGCCATCCTAACCTGCTCATCGCTTGTGGTCGCTGCTTAGTAGCCCCTCTACTGAAGCAACTATCCGGCGTTTAGCCGATATCAGCGCCACATTTATTTACGACTCCTCTCATTTTATACATGTATCAAACCGCCTTCTCTAACATCATCGTCGCCAATGAGGCATCATGTTCGCTTTACCGTCGAAATGTTTATTGATGCTGAAGGAGGAGATGCGTCGAAATAATCTCCAAGGTGAGTTTGACCAGGTGGGTATATGATGATCCCCAAAGAACAAGGCGACTCACAATAACATAGCCTAAGCTTCATCATCATCTCGAAATAATGGCATCAGCACAACTCAGCCTTGCTGTCGCAGTCATCCCCCATCTTGGGTACAGCTGTCTCACTGCTCCTCAAGCTTGTTTCGCTGGGATTGGGCGCTTTGCAATGTTGAACCGGGGTCGCCAAGACGCGAGTGGCCGGCAAAGCCTACCTACTTGAGACTCAGTTTGATTTTCTCGCCAGTTACGTGGACCACCATGTCACAGACGCTAAAACCAGCTCATATTGGTAGGCCACAATGCCTTCTAGAAAATAGCAGGTAAGAGATAGCTCGTCCTACACTATAATGACCTCTAATTGAGCGGGATAACAACGCGTCATGACCATTTATTCCCTCACTCTTGAGGCAGAATTTCAACTTGGGAACATGTTCTTGTGGTATCGCCACAAAAAATGAAATGGAAATCAACCAGATTTGCCATTTTTCTACTCACTGTCTTGGCGTACCCATCGCCGGCGAGCAAATTTTTCGACTTCAAATTTGCTCTCGGAAAATGGGCGAGCTGAGAATGCGGGTAGGAGAATGTAGATCTCCGACTTATTGAATCTGGTTTAGTTTGCGCCGTATACGCCGACATCAGAGCTAAAAGGAACTGAATACGCTGGCAGGTTAGGTCAGCGTCTTCCATTATAATTCGATACAAGGCGCCTCGATCTTCAATTCTTCTTGA
>KN824377.1:36190-49020 GCA_000827415.1 Serendipita vermifera MAFF 305830
TGTTACGCTTGTATGGACTTTTCCTTAATCAACTACTGTTGAATATAATTATCTACGTATAGGTATACAAGAGTAATCTTCCAATAGTCTACACGGGTGGGAGTCTCTTGGGCTGAAGAGGAGGACTTTGTGTACTGTCCGGATAGGTGCTAATGGTTGTAGCGGATGGTTGGTATAGAGGCTCTGGCTTGGAAAGGAGAGACTCTGAGAGGTGGTGCAAATGTAGCTTGTTGAGGCTTGATGGTCTGCTGAGATTCAGGTGAAATGGGTTGAGCCAATTGTCTCTGTCGGTGGCAGGTTAGTAAGCTCTTGCCGGAGGCAAGTGGTTAGCAGTTCCTAGGTTCGGGTAATGGGTTAAGACAAGTAAGTATGAACTCACAAGCCTTGTATTTCGTCTAGTGTTATATCTATCAATGTTGTCACACAAGTCTGAGTTGTGTATATGACGCGCTCCTTCAAGTCTGAGTTGAACACTGAGCAGTAATGATTTGTACTATCAAGTATGAGTTGATACTATGTACAGTTGACTATCTAGTATGAGTAGATACTTGTCTGAGGGTTTACTACGCTAGTAGAGGTAAGTGGGTAAAGTGGGGATTATATTTCATACGTGTCTAGCTAGGGTCCTTATATACTTGGAGGCTGCTGCGCAATGCACAGTCCACAGTAAGCTTCTTACTTCTGCACAGTTGTGCACAGTCCACAGTCCGCAGTGCACAGTCAAAGCACAGTTCACAGTCGCTTCTTGCACAGTCCGCAGCGCACAGTCCGTAGTCCGTAGTCCGCAGTGCACAGTCCACAGTTGCACAGTCCATAGTCTACAACTGATAGAAATCTAGTGTTGTGATTGGCCTTTCAGGTAAGGCGTCCTATTGGCTGGTTTCGTGAAAGGCATACTTGGAAAGTTCAAGTCCAGATGAAGTTATATTCATAAGTCCATTATGAATAGTAAAATACAAAGGTTCTATCTAAGGCAAAGTCGAGCCTAAGAAGCTAAACCTAAGTAGCTGGCAGTGGTTTCGAACCAAAGGTTTAAAGGTAGGAAATCCAAAAAGTAAGAGAGAAGTATTCAGATTGAATATCTAAATACAAGTTGTTGTTGCGCATAGGAAAACTACAATATACATAACATTGCCCCCTCAGCTTCTTAGTCGAGGTCTGCTGGGTCGAGGCCGATGGGGATGATAAAGGACTCGCCAGTCATGGTGTCTGAGAAGGTGACCTGTCCATCTCCATTGTCGAGGATGTTGGTGTAGAAGGTGGTCATGGAGTATGAGGAGGAGTACTGATCCTCTGAGTTGGCTTGGGCGGCCTGGTCCAGAACTTGACAAAGTTCTAGGGGGAAGATGTCGTCCGTGGTGGTGACATCGGAGAGTTGAAGGGCGCTAGAGGCCTCTGTGGTGCTCCAGTCACTGGAGGAGGAGCCGTAGGTAGCATCGGTGGGAGAGTCGGGTCGGGAGACCGGCAGGCTTATGACCGGGAGGTGTCCCCAGAGGGAGATGTCGATGGAGTTGGCCTCTGAGAAGGCGGGTGAGACTGGAATCCAGCCTTCTGGGTCGTAGGGTCCTAATTGGGACTCGAAGGTGGGATATTGGTCGAGAATGTCGAAGGGGTCCGACGTGGGAGCGGCCATTTCCATATTAGGAGTGGCTGGGGCGGACTGCTGGGGGGACACGTCGGAGACGGTCTGAGGTTCTGTTAGCCCGAGATTACAAAATCCTAATATCATACGTGCCATATGTTCCTCATCGTGGGTGTATGGGGCGACGGAGGTGTCCATTTTGGCAAGGTGGTCAAGTAGTTGGGTGATAGTGAAGCGAGGAAGAGTCTTTTTCTCCTTGTCTGAGAAGTAGTAAGGATGAGGAGGTAAATGAGGCGGGAGTTGCTTCAGGCTACCCTCTTTATAGTAAGAGGTTATGGCCCAACTGATCATATACTCGTTCCAGAGTTGCTGTTCCTCTTTCATATCTGTATTAGGGTTATACCATGCGGCTTGGAGGGCAGAGTAATGCCTATTGTTCGGATCAATATTGATTCCCAGGTACGTGAGATGATCGTTGAGAGAGTAGGTCTCGGCGTATCGGTCAGATCTGTGGAACCTATCGGATTTGGGGGTAGAGGGTAATTCTTCCATCTGATTTGCAAAATCAATAACTTTCGGAGATGGGAGATTGTGAATAGGGTCGCTCACATAGATCTGGAGAGCTTCCTTGACTTTTGCAATGTTTGCGGGCGCAGTATCATTTCCCCAAGCGGTCCTGATCATTTGATACGAATCCAGATTGGGTTTGACATTGATATTACGGTCTTCCATGAATTTCTTGATCGCAGCATCGCTCTGTTTCTTCCGAGCCTCGATATCCGAAGGTGAGGTCTCATTATTCCAAGTCCAGTCGAAGAATTTGTCTTCTGGGAATTCGAGAATGTTTAGAGCCATTGTTAAATCGAAATCTTCAGTATATCCATCAATCTTGTCTTCCATGTATTCGAAGAAATAGTCCATGAAGGCGGATTTAAGTAGAGTAGGGTTGTATGGTTCCAAACCGAGTCCCCAAGACCTTCTCATCATTTCAAATGATTCTCTTTCGGGTCTGAAAGGTATTCCTCTGAGCCATAGGAATTTGATGATAGCCGGGTTGATAGGTTCATCCAAATTGATGTTCATAGGGTGTGGGATATCTCCAGGGTCGACAGAGTCTTCTTCAAAGATCTGATAGTGAGGGATTTCGTCTAGATATAGGATCTTCTGGGTGTCCGCATGTCGTCCTTTGTAATTGAAGTGAGTGAGTTCCTGGAGGGGGAATAGACGGGAGTTCCTGCGCAGTTCCGGAGTGAAATTTGGGTAAGGTATTTCCACAACGTCTTCCATATATTCCATGAATGCCATCAAGGTGTGTTGGATAGAGTATGGTTCGGCTTCGAGTCCCCAACTATGTCTAAGGTCTTCCATAGATTCCAGTTCTGGGTGAATAGGAACTCCTCGAAGGTAAAGGAATTCAATAAGGGCATTATTGATGTCTTGAGATAAGTCAATTTCCTTCGGGTGAACTACTGTAGTCCAATTTCCGATATTCAGGTCTTCAAGATATTTGATAGCTTCTTCATAAGAGGGAGGGTCGTCATAATTGCGTGGTCCCATGGTAGGGGGCATCAGAATAGAACTGTCTCTTGGTGGAAGATGGGAAATAGGGGTAGGGGCCGGAGTGGCTTCTGGGGTAGAGAGATGTTCTGGTTCGGTAGGTTCAGTAGCCATAGTAGAAAGATAGAATGTTGATAGAAGGGGAGTAGCAGTAGGTGAGTACTCGCCTTCTTCATCGGTAATTTCTCCTTCTTCCTTTTCAGAGTCGGAGTCCTCTGAACTATCAGATTCTTCTGTGAGAGTAGGGATAGGAGTTCCGTCTTCCATGTCGGAGTCTTGCATGTCTGGTTGATTAATCATATAATCTTCTTCGTCCGTATTGGGGTCCACCGCATGAAAGTGAGGGTCAATTTCATATTGTTCTTCCAGATCGGTTTCATCTTGTCCTTTGTTTTCTGAATGTTCACATAAGCTTCTGAATTGATGTTCTGGCATAGAAATCCAATCGAATTTTGGGTAATCTGCAAAGAATTCGGTAGGGAAAGGTCGATATCCCATCCACATGTTCACTTTGAAGTGATACAGGGGATTTCCCCAAGCATCCTTATCGGGAAGGGAGTCATATGGATATTGGAAGGTAACCTGAGTATTTCTCCATATGATATATCGTTCTTCAAGGCAGGACCATTCCGAGTCGAACCTGACAGCCATCTCTGGCCATTGAATAACAAACTTGATATGTTGGTTCCTGACCGCAGTAACTAGACCTTCATAGTCGATATTAGCTGTCATTTCCATTTTACCTTCGTCATCTTCTGTGCAGAGAGGTTCCTTGAGATAGGGGCCATAGGCGGGATGCGAAGCCCAGTCTCTTTCCAAAAGATAGATAGGGGTATTGAGTGCAATGCACCAATAAGGAATAGGAGCACCAGAATGGTAGGCAGCTTGGAGTAGCATAGCTTGAGCTGCTTCGGCATAGGCGAGGCGATCCATAGAGTCTACTACGTATTCACTGAAATCTTCATAAGTCTTGATTTCTGCGAATTTGAGGTGATCCATAGGGAAAGGGGGAGGGAGAATATAATGAACCATCATTTCTTTATAGTAAGATTCGGGGGCCATTTTCTTGCGAAAGTTGTAGAGGTAGGTTGAATAATAGAGTACGAAATGTTCCATAGTTTCCAAAAGAGAGGCAGAGAAGTTTTGAGCATAGGTGATACCTCCGAAAATAGGTTGAATCGGGTACTTGACACCAGGGGTATATTCAGTGGTGTTGTCGCCGTCTTCGTCCAATTTGTAGTCCAGGGCAGTAACAGTAGACTTGATAGGCATATGTTCCATAAGATCATTATAATAGAATAGTTTACCTAGGTCTCCTTTTCCCCATCCATAGTATAGGACTGTCTTGCCATCGGGGTGCGCAAGGAGCTGCCTACTGTCCATGGTAGTGGGAGCGTTGGGTTGTTTGGCAAGATAGTAGATGGAGTGCATAGTCGCTGAGAGTAGTAAGTCTTGCTTTGATTGCTTTGCTTTGAGAGGGGCTTTGTCTGCTGAGGAAAAAGTCGTTCTCTGGCCAAGGGCTTATATACCTGGGGGGTATACTGCGCCGTAGCATAAGAATCATTACTGCGTACTGTGTCCGCAGAAAGGTTCTAAACTTCTACTGTGCTGCAGTCACTGCGGTCTACTGCGACTGCTGCGACCTGCGGCTGCTGGCTGCGCTCCTGTTGTGCTTTCCAGGAAGCTACGACTTCTGGAGCGTTCCTAAAGTCTTTCGCATCTATCCATTCATCTGTTATCTTGATTTCGCCAGAGGGATACTTCCATTCAGCTTGGTACTGAAGTCGTCTGGTTTTCTTGCCAGTAGGCTTGTGTGTCCTTTCGGCCACAATCCTGATAACTTCCCAATCTTGTTTCCGAGTGTGCTTTCTCTTTTTGATTGGTTTCTTCTCTCTTTTACCAAATCTTTCTGGGCTATGGTGGTAGGGCTCCAGATGTTCGATATTGAGTACGTTGTGAGATTCCCAATCTGCTGGAATAGCAATCCTATAGGTTTTAGGACCAAGTTTCTCAATGATTTGAAAAGGTCCTTCGAATCTAGGTAATAACTTGTGTCCTTGATTCTGCCATATGCCGGACATCTTGAGAGTATGTGGGTTAACTAGGACATCATCTCTTTCATTGAACTCAAAAGGAATTCTCCTTTTGTTCTGTTGATACTGAATGAGATCATGTGCCATGTGCATAGATTCTTTGGCTAAGTCTCTATGGAGAGTCAGATTTCGGATGAATTCTGAGGTGGAGTCTTTGTCGAATGCTAATCTATCAAGAGGGATTTCTCCAGTTCCTGGTAGCTGATTCATTTCGTATCCATATAAAAGATAGTGGGGTGTATAGCCAGAAGCTATATGTACAGAGGAGTTGTGTGCCATTACAAAATCTTGAAGAAAATCGGACCAGTTGCTTAAGTCATCATTGACATATGCTCTGAGTGCAATTTCTAGCATCTTGTTTACTATTTCAGTTTGTCCATCAGCTTGCGGGTGATATGCTGTAGTAAGAGATGCGTGGCTGCCAAGCGCCTTAAGAGTCTGTTCCCAAAAGGTAGTTGAGAATCTAGGATCCCTATCACTAATGACACTGAGAGGTAGATCATGTTGTGTAAAGATAGAATCTTTGAGTAGTTTGGCTGTTTCTTCAGAAGTGATTTTCTTGGTACAAGGTCGTATGGTTACAAACTTGGTGAGTTTGTCTACTATGACTAGGATAGCATCATAGCCGTTGCTGACAGGTAGGTCCATAATGAAATCTATAGAAATGACTTCAAAAGGTTTAGTAGGAATAGGGATAGGTTCCATAAGTCCGTAGGGTTGATGATTCCTAGGCTTGTTCTTTTGGCAAATATCGCAGCTTTTAATGTAATCTGTGACATCTGTGAATTGTCCTGGCCAATAGTAGGTTCTTCTAAGGCGTTCCAGAGTTTTCAATACTCCATCATGTTTTCCTTTGGTGGAGTGATCATGATCTTTGAGGATTTCTGGAATAATTGGTTCAGGAATACATATTCTTCTATACTCGTGTGGGTCAATAAAGTATAGTAGTCCATTCTCCCCTAAAGAGAAGTTGCGATATTGGGGCTTTCTCCAATCTTTGGCATGTGTAATTCCTTGGATAATCTTGAAGAAGTGTTTATCACTTTTGTATCCTTTGGTAATTCTTGCAATGAAGTCTGGGTGGAGTTTTATTTCTGTAACTCCAAGGGCCAAGGCGGCTTGGGCCTTTTCTCCTTCTTTGGCATACATGAATTTAGTCCATTTCTTGCCTTTAGCTTCTTCTATTTTGCTGAAATCGAGAGTTTTTTCTGAATCAATTACTGGTGATTCGAAAAATGGGACTTCTCTCTCTAGTCAAGAGAGTGCGTCTACCTGAGAGTGTTCTCTACCAGGTCTATGCACTATTTTAAGTCCAGGGTAAGCTTGAAGGGTAATTCCCCACCTAGCTAAACGAGTGTAGTTCCTGGAATAGGTGGTGGTCCATGTGAGGGCGGAATGGTCGGTAATATTGCAAATATTTTCGCCTTCTATGAAGTGTTGGAAGTTCAATAGAGATTGTTGTAAGGCTAAACATTCCAATTCTGTTGCCATGTATCCTTGTTCGGCTTGGTTACAAGTCCGGGAGTAGTACGCGATTACTCTTTCAATATAGACCGAAGTGTCTTCAAATTCTTTACTCCAAGTAGTAATAGGCCTTGGTTCTTCAAAACCTTCAGGCATTTTGAGTACAAATTCTTTAGGGGGAAGTCCTTTGTCGTATTGATCTTTGAATCGAGTATAGGCCTTGGTTCCCTTGAGGTCCTTAATTTTAATCGGTTGGACTTGTTGCAATACACCTGCTATAGCATATTTAGAAGCGTCAGTGTATAGTCTGTATCCTAGGCCTTCTATTTGCCATCCCATGACAGGCGCAGATTTAAGGACAGTTTTAGCTTGTTCGAAAGCTGCTTGTTCAGTTTCTCCCCATTCCCAAGGGGTATCCTTTCTGATTAATCTGAATAAAGGTCGCATAATTTCTGAAAACCAGGGTATGTAGATCGAAAAGAATACCATCATACCAATGAAGCTTTGAAGCGTCTTGACATTGGTAGGAGGTTTGATAGCCATAATAGCTTCCACTTTAGCCGGATCAGTAGACATCCCTAGTCTAGAGACTTTGTGCCCTAGAATAAGTATAGAAGTATAGGCGAAGTGACATTTCTTCGGTTCTAATGTCATGCCTGATTCTTCTAGAAGAGTTAAAATCTTGTCTACGTGTTCTATATGTTTTTCCCAAGTATTTGAGAAAATGATAATGTCATCAATATATACAATGACAAATATCCATAAGAACTCAGCTAAAATTTCATTGACAGTTCTTTGAAAGTCTGCTGGTCCGAGCTGAATTCCAAAAGGTAGTCGTACGAATTGCCATAGAGCTGTAGGAGTAGAGAAGGCAGTCTTGGGTCTGTCTTCTTCTCTAATGATTTTTTGTTGAAATCCGGAGTTACAATCTACAGTAGTTTTGTAAAGGGCTTTCCCTATTTTAGCGAGTATATCAGCCTGTCTAGGTAGAGGATGTTCATCCTTAATGATCCTTTCATTAAGTTTGCGGTAGTCTACACAGAATCTGGGTTTGTCATTTCGGAAGACAATGACAACTGGAAAACTCCAAGGTGATTTAGATTTCTCTATAACTCCTTGTTCAATCCATTTTTTGATCTGTTTTTCAACTACTTCTTTTTTCATAGGAGATAGGCGATAAGGAGGGATAGCAATTGGTTTTGCTCCGGGTTGAAGAGGTATTTCGACTTCTCCAGGTAAAGTTCCTAGTTTGTTGTCCAAGCTGAAGGCATTCTTATGTTTCCATAAGATTTTCTTCATTTCTGAAATTTGAGAGTCGGTTAGTTCAGGGTTGATGTCTAGAATAGATAAGAATTCTTCCGTAGAGACTGGATCTTCCTCAAAAGCTGCTACTTTTGGACCTCCTTCTTTCTCCTGTTCTTCAAATTCAGGAGCTGGTCGATCTTCATATTGCTTTTGAAGTATAGCGGAAATGAGATTAACCGCTTTGAGCACATCGGGCTTGACATCCTTATCTAGAACTCGATAAGGGTTCAATAATCTTGCTAGAGTGTGGTCCTTCTTCAAAGTTATAGATTCCAGGCCATGGTTCATAACTAGAAGGGTTTGGCTGGCCGGCGCTAACATGCATTCCCAAATATAAAGGTCTTTATATTCGGTTTGGATAGCTTCGGCATATCCTTCTAACCAATCTTTGGGCCAATCACATTTAATCCTGACATGTTTAGCCTGATTAGCAGGTATAACAGTGTCTTCTTCAGGGGTAATGTAGATTGGTTCGTCCTTCTTGGCCTTTTCTTTGAATTCTTTGTTAGTGAGAGGGATTTCTTCCCCAACTCGGTATCTAGCAAAAGATACATTGGTAATACCTAAAGGTACAGTAGAATTGTGCATGGCAATTCTTGATTTCTGGGTGTCAGGGAATTCGAGACTAGTTCCATCTTTGTCTCTGATGATTGAAAGTTGATACTGATCTGCCCAATCATTTCCAAGGATGAAATCGATTTCCATATTGGGTACTATATACGCTTCGACGTCCAAAGCAATATAGTTATTGTTCGTGTGGAAGAAGAGAGTGATATTAATATAAGTGTCGATTTTAATAGTTCCAGAAACTTGTTTGACTTTAATTTTCTGTCCTTTCTTGGGTTTAGGGCGGGGTGATATTTTAGGTAGAAGATTGGCGTTGCATAGGGTGAGTCCGGATCCTGAGTCAGGAGTGACTAGGATTTCAAGTCCATCGGGTGAAAGTAAGTAGCATTTTACTGTACAATAGGATGCTCCTAAGAAAGTAGAACCGGGTGGTCTTCTTTTCAAAGGATTCAAGTAAATAGTGGTCTTCTTGGTGGGCGGTTTGGGAGGGTTAGCCTTGAATAATTGAGGGAGTGTCCGAGTTTTAAGTTGAATAATAGGAGGTGTTTGAGGTGCTGCCATGAAAGCTCTTGCTGATATGTATCCTGCTTTGTCCGGGGGTCCTCTAGGGAAAGATTCGACAGGATCTAATCTTCCTCCCCTGAGGAGTTTTCCGACTCTTCCGAATGGGATTCAGATTCTTCCTCCGAATTACTGAGTTCTTCAGGTTCTTCCCTTTCAGACGTGGATTCCTCTTGGATAGAGGCTAGGAAAGCCTGAGCATATTCTAGTTCTTCTTGTACGACTTCAGGGTCTGCCAGATTAACTTTAATAGCTTGAGGATGATCCTTGTAAGGACATTCGTAATCCCAATGATTCCAGCTAGTACATTGTCGGCAAGGTCTAACTTTGGTATCTCCTTTCGCTCTCTTTTCTCCAGGAGAGAGTCCTTTTTTAGTCTTGACCTTATCTCCTTCCGCCTTCTTATCCTTGAAGGGTGCGGGGGGAAAAGATCTAGTCTGACTAGACGAGCTAGGCCTAGATCGCTTAGATCTTCTAGTATCAAATCCAACTTTATGTGTGTTGGCTGATTTGTAGTCAGAGGATCTACTACTTCTAGAACTGCTCCTCCCTGATTTTCTAGAAGATCCATGAAAAGAAGAAGAATTTCTAGAAGAGTCTTTACTTCTCCTACTCATCTGACTCAGAATGTCAGAGATTTGATGAGATTCTTCATCATCTTCCAGCATAGCAGTTCGATAAGCTTGAAGTTTTTCTCTGAATAACTTGAGATCTGCGAGGTCGGTAGTAGTGAAGTACCTTAGCCATTTCTGAGGCATAGTTTTGATGATTTCTTGAATGAGCATGCTGTCGGTAGCATAAGGCATAGCGAATTGAAGAGCTCTGAGTTTCCTGTAATAGAAACTGAGAGGGATTTCATTCGGTTTAGAGGAATCTCTAAACTTCATTTTCATGGCTTTCTCGTTCTGATTGACTATAAATTGAGGAGTAAACCATTGTTCAATGATTGCTGCTCGTAGGTGAGACCAATTTTTCTTGCAGTCCTTCTGTTCTCTTGGGCTAAGACTTCGCCACCAGTCTTTAGCCATCTTGGTAAATCTTCCCGGAGCTTTCTTTCCAAGTTGTTTCCAAAGGGTATAACTGTCGGAAGCTAGTTCATTGATATCACAGATATATTCAATAACTGTGTTATCGTGGCCGTCCCATCCTGGTAGGTCTACTTGTTTGATTTTGTCGTCCACATGGGCTTCAGATTGTTTCATCTCAAAACCTGGAGGGTCGGGTGGGGTAGTAGAGATATAGGGATGTTTATGAATAGCATGATTTCTTGGATCAATGTATCCGCCATAATTTCCTGAGGGAGGAGGTGGAGAGGGTGGTGGGGGTCCTCCGCTTTTATTTGGGTCTTCTGGAGTAGTATGGAATTTGGTCTGGATAGAAGTTGGTTTTGAAGAGCGCTTTGAGAGCGAGTGATTCTTCTACTAGGGTCTCCTCCGGCTCCTTCTTCTATGGGAGCTATAGATCCTGCTTTTTCAAATTCGGCATCAAAGTTGTCGGGATCATAGTAGGATTTGAAAGGATTAGGATTATCAATATCTCCTGTGTAAGGTACTACGGCTAAAGTTTGATGGGGAGGTTCTTCTCGTCCTTTACCTTTCTTATTTCTAAGATAAGGAATGTAAGGGTTAGTGAGAAGATAGCTTTCTTTCTCCGCCATTATCTTTAGTTTAGTATGAATCCATTCAAGAGTGTACTCACATTGAATGGTGGTTCGAAGAGCATAGTAATGGAATTCTTCCCAGTCATATGCTTTTCCTCCGTCTCTGGATCCTCGTATGGTCTTCAGAGTAGGAACTTCTTCAGGAACTCTAGAAGCCATAATGGTAATAGCATAGTGTTGAATCTGCTTCTCCATTTTCTCCAGATTTGTTCCAGGTTCTACGACTGCTTGATATTTTGGGACATTAGTAATAGAGCCGGTTTGCTTTAAACTCTTTACTATTCCTAAGTTCATTGACTTGAGGATTTTCATTTCCGTTTCCAGAAATTCTGCGGCAGGGTCGGTGACTATTGCTTTCCTCCAATTCTTGGCAATTGACTCCGGTAGAATTGAATCGGTATAGAACATGTTAGATTGTTCAAGGAAAGTAGTTACTTGTGCGTGCATTTCTGTGGTGTTGAGTTGAGATAGTCTTCTTCCGTATAAGGCGTAGAATCGAAGGCTTTTCCCAATTCCTTTAAGAGATTCCGGGGGAGGGATAGCTACCCAAGGATGAGTTAATCTTCCATAAGGAGCTTGGTTCTTGATTGTAGAGGCAATTTCTTTGGTAGTTTCTTCTTCTAGTACTATTCCGGTTTGTACTGGTTTAGTAATAGGAGTAGTAATAGGATCGTAGAATACATGAGTATATACCGGATGTAGAGCTAATACTTCCGTATCATCAGTATCGTCGTATGTAAGTCTAGGATCAGTGATTCTTCCCCATCTGGTGTAGAAAGGGTCAAATTCTCGCCAATAGAATATTGGATCCGTTGGTTTATTGTTGGCATCCTTCTGATTAACTTGCTCAAGAGTCCATCCTTCTGGAACTTTTGGCCAGTCAACAATAAGTTGGCCATAAATGTTTCGAGTTAGAGGATGCGGTTCTCGATTAATCTCTTCCGGTGTTTTGAAGTTAGCTCTTGCAGCTAATTCTTCCGTTGTATATTTACCATCCTGATATTTGTATAATCTACAATTAGTGTAGGTGCTGTAGTCGACTGGATTTGACATTTCGTATCTGGCGTTTGCGTTATGGTCTGCGTCTAATTGGTGTTCTAGTAAGTCAGTGATGGAAGCAAGGATTTTCTCTTTGTTTTCTTTGAGTTGATTTTTGTAAGCTGAATGTTTATCCTTGAGAGCTTGATATTCTGTGGTGCCGGGCTGGTGGGTTTCTTCTACAAAGGGGTTTGAAGGGTCGTAGAAAAGCGAAGCTTGATTTGGTGGTTCCGGAAGTAGATGATCGGATAAGGTGTTGTCGTCAGTGTTGTGGAGTCGAGGTTGAGAAAGTAGGGACCTGATAAATTGAGATTCTGATTCTCGTCGAGCTGGTTTGGAAGGGTCTTCGATAACAAGAACTTTAACTCTGGTTGGTTTTCCTTCTTCGTAAGGTGAAGGTGGTCCAGATGGTTCTGGGGTATAGATGATAGACTTTCTTTTAGGAGGGGGAAGTCTAGTTGGAGTTGGGCTGAGTCTAAACGGACGGTGAGGGTGAAAGACTGGAACCGAAGTTGGAGTACTAGGTTGAGTCCTGAGTGGTGAAAATGATATAGGAGGAGAGCTAGTCTTGACTCCAAAGTCTGATGGTAGTCCGAAGGCTGTAGGGAATCGGAGTTTTGGTGACCAGCGGGAGCTAGAAGGTATAGGGATTCTAAAAGGGCTAGTTGATTCTTGTTTAACCTTACGTCTCTTTCTTTGAGAGATAGGTTCTTTTCTTGGTGAATCAAGAGGTAAGAGGTTTGGTGTATGTACGGTCGATAATACTTGTTCAATAAGATGTTCAGGGATAGAGTTATCTTCTAGTTCCGGTGGGCTAGTAGCCTTTCTCTTTCCTTTTCCGTTGGTATCCGTGATGGGCTATTGGGTATAGTAGGTTTCGCTATTTATATCCCAGATCACCCCCCAAATGTTACGCTTGTATGGACTTTTCCTTAATCAACTACTGTTGAATATAATTATCTACGTATAGGTATACAAGAGTAATCTTCCAATAGTCTACACG
>KN824377.1:49980-69602 GCA_000827415.1 Serendipita vermifera MAFF 305830
ATGAGACTGAAGCGCAGATCCTGGTACTTGGCTGGGTCAAGCTGGTGGATGAGATCCAACAGAACAGCCCCTCATTGAGCTCATTGAGAGTGAAGCCAGTGCCTTGAGAGTCAACAAAAGCTTGCCAGCGCTCAGAGAGGCGAGCTATAAGGGCAGAGATTGACTCATCTGGACCCTGCTGGCCTTCCATGAGCTTCTCAAGCCTTGTCATGCGAGAGGCTGAGGTAGTGTGAGAGTAGACTGCCTTGAGTTGGCTCCACATGAGAGGACCATCAAGCTGGTTGGTGACATGAACTCGAGCTTCTGGGCTGATGGAACCAAGGATATAGCCAGCAGCAATGCCAGCATCCCTCTGCCAGTCACAGACCTGCTGTGCATTGCTGAGATTGGGTTCTAGTTGTGGCATGGGGACAGTGCCTAGCATGACATTGATGTTGGCCTTCTTCATGACTGCTGCAGACAGCTTGATAGACCACTCTGCATAGTTGTTGGCTTGGAGGGTGGGGATTTCCTGAGAGGAAGTGTTGTTGTCCATCTTGAAGAGATAGGGAAGGGGAAAACAAAGAGAATGGCTGAGAAATGGTACATGTCGGCTTGTCAGGCCTCTACTTGGACTCAACTGCTTTGAGGGCAGGAGTCTTAACATGGGGAAGGATGTTTACAGGTCTCTACTACCATTGCTGATGGGGGTGGCTTCTGGTGGAGCTCCTGCTGAGTCACAACTGGGTTCGGTCACTGGAAGTAGAAACACTTAAATTTAAAAAGTAAGAGAAAAATCTATGAGAATTACAGTGGAGAACAGAAAGTAGACAATGGGTTCTGGAATTAAACCGGAATTTTGGGGATTTTATTGAGGGCTGCAGAGCACAGAGTGTGCAAATGTTGGCAGATTGGTGTGGAATAAAGTGCGTTGGATGTGAAAAACTTGTGGGAATCTGAATCTGAATCTGAATTTTGTGGAATTTTTCAGCAAGTGGATGTTGCAGAAAATTGAAATTTGGTGCCAGGTGGCAGTTACAGCAAGGGCAGGGCAGCAAAAAGCTGGGCAAGACAGCAGATGACTGTTAAAACTTCCTAGATTGTTTTTCTCGCAATTTGGTGGTTGCCTGGGTTGGCAGAGGAAGGAGATTTAGCCAGTAAGGCCAGGGCTCATAACCTATCATCAGAGAAATATGGGTACTCTCTGTAGATCTACAAAGACAAAAATAGACCACTAGATTGGTTAGCAACCCTCCCATCTATACTGACTCTGTACAGACATTAGTACATGTTATACTCACAGTGGTGCTGTGGTACTATTGTCTAATAACTCTAATTGCACCTACTTGGAAATCTATCTCAGTAGATATTTACCTATGGTGGCCAATGTATAGTATACACAAGTCTATGTAGATCTAAATCATTAACACAAGTGTAGATAGCTATCTAGTACTAGCCTAATTCCAGACATCAAGTAGATTTATTGTCTACTGAATGTCTATTGGTTAGGTTACTATCTAAACAATATCTAATTCCCATTTGGATATTTTCCTGATGATTGAAGAAAAACAACTGAATGCTCAGCTAAAACAGCAGAAGTTCCATCACCCTGATCCTAGGAAGATGGAGAAGTGGTAAAAATAGGAGAAAATGAGGAATAGAGTTGAAGTCACAGAAGATGATTATCCAGAATTAGGGACATCAACACATGTCCCAAACACAGGATTTCCCATAATGTCATCTCAACTTCTACTTCCAGATGCCCCTGCACCTCCCTATCCTTGCAGAGCATTTTGTCAAGCTCTTTCATGCATCTGAACATTGCTTGAACAACTTTCCTCATACCCAACTGCTTGAAAATTTGAGTTGAACCCTGAATTCTGGTATTCTATTTGAGCTGTCTCTTTCTGTTCTGTTCTCTTTCTGTTCTGTTCTGTTTCCTTTTGTTTCCTTTGTCTCCCTTCACTTTCTTTTTGACCCTCTTGACTCCAATTTCATTTTTCTTTTGTCTAACTCATAGGAGGCCTCTGCTCCTTCAATTCTCCCCACTACTGCAATGTAATTAGTGAACCTCATACTTGTAGAGAGAAATACAAGTGTCTCACCCCCCACTTTATCTGTCCATTTCATTTGAAAAGTACTGAAACCATTTACTTGATCTTAGGAAGTCATTTCCCTCATTTTCCATCAATGGTACAAGGTATGCAGCCTTTTAAGCATTGCCAAAGATGTTGTAGAGTCACAGAAAAGCCCTGTGGTGCCTTGTACAATAAGATACAGGGGCCTTCAGGCCCATAAAGTGCAATGCTATGAGCCTAGGATGTTGAACATACCCAGAGGACCTTTTTGGTATATTCTATGGACCATTTGGACATCATACCTGACAGTGGTGATGCTCACATCTTCTATTTCTGGGGGAACTGCCCCAAACTTTGCTCTCCTCACCTGGAGGATTGCAACTTTATTCTGCTGGGCCCCCTACCTTGTTTACAATCTAGTTTCACAAATATCTGCCATAAATTCAAGCCCCCAACATGTCATTTTCAATAGTGCCACATCAGCCCCCAGCACAACAGTTTTAGCTTTGGAGCTGTGTTCCTGCATGCAGGATTGCCCCATTTCAAAATTCTGGAATCTTGTCCACCAAGATTCCCCAAGTTTTACTGGCAAGCAGGGACAAGTGACTTTGAGCCACAGGGGGAATGTAATACCCTCAGTTGTCTCTAGGCCCTCAACCCATCAATTCTACAGATCCTAGGAAGTCCCTACTGGCTGTCTCCTGCCAGCCAGCCCTCCCTCAGCCAAAGCAAGACCATTCCCCCTCCCCCATTACTTCCCAATCTATTTCTAAGCCTCCTCAAAATCCATATGCTGTAGATGGTAGGAAGAGGAGATGATGTGGTCCTTTTCCTGGGGGTGTACAGTGAGCAACAAAACTGTTCCAATGTTTGTCAAAATTGCCTTAATTGGCAATTTCAAGGACAATGGAAGCAAGTGGTGCCTATTGAGTAATATCATTCAATAGATCTGCTTCTTGACTTTCTATTGATACCTTTGCTATGTAATTAAAGTTACTAATCATGGAGATATGGACAATCTACAAAGGGGATGCATTGGAACAGTTTTGTTACTTTTTACACTTTTTGCAAAGATGGGCTTATGGAGCTCACTACATTGCAATCCAAGTTCATTCAGATAATTTATATAAATCTAGGACATCTTAGCTTCCTACTGACACCTCATTTATGGTCATGCAATCTCTCTATGGGATCTGGCACCTTGATCTTGCTGGCCTTGCTTCCCCCAAGTTGACTGACTTCCAGGATATTTGAACTAACAAAAACACCTCAAAGTGGTTTTTTGAGACTAAAATAACATCTCCAAGTCAGTTGGAACTCATCAGACTAAGTCCATTACTTCAAACCTACATCACCCTCAAAGGCTCATGCATCTATAGTACTCACACTACACTCTAGAAGCATTGCAAACCCACAAAAACAGTATTTTCTGATTTCTTAGAATGTATAGTGTGTAGATACATTCTTCTCAGGGGTATATACCTCCACACAGTTAAGGGAATTGCACTACTTTAGGGGGTGGTCACCACTGTGTAGACTTTACTGGGCTTTCAGACCCATACTCTGCTACCTGACCTTTGTAATGTTAAATTTGAGCTTTGACAACAAGATGAATCCATCTTGGTCATGTATGGACCAATAGATGTGGAAAATGGATGGGTCAGGCATGTCATCTGGGACCACTCCTTAGTAAATGCTTGATCCACTTGTCAGCAGCCTGTACACCAACAATATTGAGACACATATACTCTCTCAATATGATAATAAAGGGATTGATAGTGTTTTTGAGTGTTCAAAATGTATATATGACCCTGTACATGGGCCATATGTGAAGCAGGCATTGTAGCAGACCCCAGTTTGCAGCAGTAGCCTTATTTTAGCAAGTGCCAGCTACATTATATATGTTTTAGTAGTCCCAAAAGGGCATTTGGAGGTGCATTTGTGAGTTTAGGTATCCTAAAAATGTGTCTAGCTGGGGTAGGCAAGGCCAGCAAGATCAAGGTGCCAGATCCCATAGAGAGATTGCATGACCATAAATGAGGTGTCAGTAGGAAGCTAAGATGTCCTAGATTTATATAAATTATCTGAATGAACTTGGATTGCAATGTAGTGAGCTCCATAAGCCCATCTTTGCAAAAAGTGTAAAAAGTAACAAAACTGTTCCAATGCATCCCCTTTGTAGATTGTCCATATCTCCATGATTAGTAACTTTAATTACATAACAAAGGTATCAATAGAAAGTCAAGAAGCAGATCTATTGAATGATATTACTCAATAGGCACCACTTGCCTCCATTGTCCCTGAAATTGCCAATTAAGGCAATTTTGACAAACATTGGAACAGTTTTGTTGCTCACTGTAGTAGCACAGACCATAACAACCACTGTGAGTATAACATGTACCAATGTTCATATAGGGTCAATATAGATGGGAGGGTTGTTAACCAATCTAGTGGTCTAATTTTGTCATTGTAGATCTACAGAGAGTACCCATATTTCTCCAATGCTTATCACACTGTGAACATAATTAGGTCACCAATTGTAAATACCAGCTCAAACCTGGTTTGGCACAAAGCCTATCTTAAGAAAAATCTTGCCTCATAATATCCCAAAATAGGAAACTAAATATCAACTAAATTCAACAAGAATACCACTGATTTGGCAAAAAGGAGCATAAAAGGGCATGATAAGCCCATGATTCTGATGGGTATTTAACTACAAAATTTGGTACCAAATCAGCCTTAATAGGCATTGTGCCGAGCCAGGTTTGTGCTGGTATTCGTGATCGGTGACCCAATTATGTCCACAGTGTCATTCATGTCCCTGTTTCAAGTCTCAGGACACTTATATCATGACATTTGAATACCTCTACAGTATCAGGTACCTGTAACTCCTTCCAATACTCCTGTGACTCTCCTACAAATACCCAGTCCAGAGTGTGCCATAGACCCAATTATTCCATACCCAGTAACTGGAACACTGGTTATATCTGCTTGGCCAAAACCCTAGAACCATAGAAACTCTTTTTTAAGGTCCCCAGGCATCTCCTAGAGCCCATTAAGTACCTCTAAATCACTACAAAGAGTCCTTTGTGACCCAGCTCTTTCCCATTTCCCAATTTCTTAGCTCCTCTTCCATGACCAAGCTTCTGGCTCCCCTTCCATGTCCTATGCCAATGAAATGCTTCATTTGATGTTTCAGTAACTGCACTGGTAGACCAATAAAATGGGACATCTGGAACAGAAGCCTTGGTACAGTGACAAGGTTCCACTTCCCTGCCTACTGAGTCTAGAATACAGTAATGTTTATGTTATGGATCTTGGATTGCCATCATAGAATCCAAAAGGGTACTACTGGAACAAAATCAGCCTGGTGGAGGGAGTATCCCCAATGGAAGTCACCAGAGGCTGGTTCAAAGGGGGAGGAGCTGTGTATTGATTTGAGAGCTTTCATTGGCCCTTCAATCATTGAGGTGCAATCTGGTCAAAAAGTGTATTTATACAACCATACTCTCACTGCCTTGAGTATTTCACTACCAAGCATATGAGTGCTGATGACAGGCTATGCTAAATTTTGGACCAACCTCATCAGTTTCCTAACGAGTAGTTGAGGCAAAGGGCTACTATCAATATTGTTCTGCATTATGGTAGGCCAGATGAGAAGTAAGGAACTTTATTTGTTCAGCAAGGCTCAAAAAGACTGGCCAATTGACCAAGGCTCAAATACAACAAATGCTTATCAAGTTTACTAGGATAGTATCATACATCCATTTGCCTGGTGATTTTGGATCAGAAAGTTTGACTATGCTGTTTGGTAATTCCCCTCTCAGTTTGATGTAGGTTGGGAATTTATTGCCTGCATTTAAGGCCAGTAAGACTCCTATTGCCAGGAATACATAACATTAGGCCCAAATTATAAGTACATACAACAAGACTACCTAATGACCCAGGAAACAGTTACAATAAAGAGTGTTTATATACTATGGATTATGTAGTCCAGCGCCGTTGGGTGTGTTATTTGTTTTATTGGCCGGCCTAACGATACGCAGGTTATTGGCAATAATTTGAGCACTTGCTTGCTGGCGCTTGCGAAGGGAGGGTTCAACTTCTGGGTCTGCCCACATTTGTAGTGCCTTTATAGAGCCTGAACGGAAGCGTGAGACATAGACAAGGACAAGAAGGTGTCATTGCGTACCCCACTCTATAATTTTTCTTTCGAGCCACTGTAATTTGACGGGCTTACTCAAGAAATCATTGCAGCCGGCAGCGAGTGCCGCAACGCGATCTTGCGGTGACGACTGAGCGGTCAAGGCCACGATGATAACAGAAGAATGAAAAGGGGTCGATGGTTGTTGCGACTCGTTAGAAGTGGTGGAGGTGGGTGTATGGGCTCCTTCTGACAGTGGCGTGAGGACGGAGAGCGCGCGGTGACGTTGCCCTTCTAGCTCGCGTATGCGTTTTGTCGCTTCGATTCCGTCCATCACAGGCATTTGTATATCCATCTGGAACGATGTGAACGTTATTATAAATAGCCAAGGATATGTACTGACCAGGACGAGATGGTAGTTGCCAGTACTCCAGCGTTCAACCGCCTCTTGACCGTTTTCAGCGATACCATATGCAATATGCTTATTCTTCATGAACGTTGAAAGAATCGTGCGTTGGATCGAGTTGTCTAAGGCAAATTTAATTTGGTACCCGGCCCATTGAGGTCAGCCTACCTTCGACGATGAGGACACTGATAGGAGGAACAACAACGTCGGTTTGTTTTTTGACCTTTGCACCTACTATGGAGGTTTTGGCGGGTTTTGTCGCCTTTACGATAACTGGCCCTGGGTCAAACACTGGGTCGCTAATCATAGTAGTTGTATCTGCCAAGGGGACTGGCGAAGTTGCCGGTGGTGAGACATGTACGGAGAGTGTTGGAACCGGGTGTATTTTAGAGAACGTCGATGGATGAAGGTTGATTGGCTGGTTGATGGTAGTAGGCGCTTGCCGCGGTGGAGCGCTGATCGCTGATTGTATGGGAGTAGGTTGAAGGGACTCGGCTTCTGCGTGTTTCTTTGGAGTAGTTGAGTTTTCCGTGTGAACATCCGCGGGGTCAGTGGGAGGTGCCAAGGGTTGAAAGAAAATGCCCGTCCTTCCGTCAGGGCTTTTGACAAAGAGCCCAGACGAAGCTGACCCTGCCATTTTCTTGCTCTCGCGTTCGAAATAACCACCTGTCCCAACGGGAGACGCGGGGATGGTTTGGATTGGCGTTGGTGTGCCACTTGAAAATGGCGTCGTTGCCAATTCAGGCATAGGGTCACTTGGTGGGAGCGGGGAGGCCGTGGGACGTGGTGACTGGACAGCAGGCGTGAAAAAGGGTGGGACCGTGAGTCCGTTTGGGCTCATTGGGGAGGTTGCAATGGGAGAGAAGAACACTGGGTCGACCATGGGTTTTGTCACCGCAGTATACAGTGCTGTGAGAAACCGACGAACGCCTGCTGGTTTGGGAATGACGATAATTTCGGGGCGTCTGCCGATCTTTGGCATCATGATGGCCTGCACGACGTCTTTGACTTCACGATACCGAGAAAGACTGGTAAAATAGACTATAACAGATGAAAAGGACGGTTTTGATGTTTCGCTGATTGAGGTCATGGTCCGCCTAATAAGAGAAGAGGACTTTGGTCGGTGATGAGCTGCTAAGGAAGGTCGTTTGGGTCGACTTTCTTGCAGGGCTTGGAACAATGGGATCTGGAATTCTGAGAGTTTGGCTCTGAGAACATTGATATTGTCGTCTATGATGGTGAAAGGAGCTAGTATATTTGACGGGACGCTTTCGCTTGCTGGTTTATCTTCATCCTTCGTAACAGCTTCTTCCGGTGCTGTGGCGTGTATAGAGTCGGGAAGAGCCAGGTTTTCGGTGGATGGCGAAGTTGAAAGACCACCGTCAGGGGGCATGTGAGTGACATCCATGCCCCATCCGGTTAGATATATTGTAAGGTAGTGAGCAAAAGAGCTCTTTGTACTCGCGTAGAATGTAGCTTTTTGTCCTTTGAGCGTGCTCGCGAACTCCAAAAGCTCTCCGATTGAAGGCTCACGCGCTAGACGCAAGTCAGGGAACGGCTGTCTTATCGCCTCTTCTTCCTTTGGGAGAGTATGGGCCGCAAGGATTTGCTTTCCAGGTTTGACGGTCACCACGAGATCGTACTTTCGGTATAAATATGCCCCTCTGGGCACCAAATCAACTCGGAGATCTGCGCGTAACGCCTTGAGTAGATTTCGCAGTGTGGCATTTTGCAGATTCGCAGGAATGATGCGCTCGGCGGGACTTTCACCGTGTTCAGATACTATTCCAGGTGCTCTGTGCAGGAACTCAAACGTCAGAGACATTGTTCCGTCGGGTCCAACTTTTCCCTGAGAATCTGAGGAGGCGAGGGTTCCGGGAGAGAGGCGCAAGCCAACTTCAAGGACATCTCCTTTAGATGCTGTTGCGAGCATTTGGCGGGAAACCTGTCAAATGTTACAAAGACATCGGTTAATTTTGGTGATAAACTGACATGTGATAATGCATATGCAAGTCCACACTCGTCAGCTCGAATGGTGAGGTTCTTCAGGCTGGGGTCTGTATGGAAAATCACGAGATCGACGCCTGCTTCGGCTGCCACACCACTCAGAACGTCTCCTACACTTTGGAGAAGTTCTCCCACGTCGAATTCGTCCTCTAGAGTGAGAGAAGGAGAACCATCAGGTGAGATGGGGGAGGAGGGGCTAATCGTCCTTGCCAAATAGTTGAGCATCTTCATAGACGTGAAGAGCGCCGATATCGAAGGTGTCGGAACCTGGAGGGCACACCCAGCGAGCTGCTCTTTGGCCGGATCAAGTAAGTGAGGAGGAGATATTTGGAGCAAAGTCTGAATCGCCATCTGCACTGAATCAGCCAACTCGATGGACACTTCATCCGAAGTAACATTTGATGAACTTGACGAGGTTATGTTCTGTTGAGACAAGTGGCTGGTGCGGTGCGGTCGTCTTAAATGACCCAATTGGGACGGCAGTGGCATTGAGAATGCTCTCGATAATCTCGGGAGTGAAACGGGCACATTGTGAGCATCGTCGCGATCCAAAAAGGTCTGTTCTGGCTGTTCGTTGTCAACACTGGCATCGCTGCTCCAACCGGGGTCTAGCGGCGTTGGCTGCAAGAATGTTCTGAGTGTCGCCGCTGGCTGGAGCGTCGAGTCTCCGGTATTTGTGATTCCGAGAGCTGATTGTGCCATTTTGAGAACCTGCCACAGCAAATCCAGAATTAAAGCAGCCCTGCTGCGGCAGCTGGGTGAGGGTGAGGAGAACGTCTTCTGAACCCTTTCACCACCTTCAATATCTTGGAAATGGTCTGTGCACATTATACTAATTCGTTTATTTCATTCCAATTTACGTGTAATAGGGAGTTCCAGCACTTTTCCGATGGCTCAGTAAAAAATATCCCAAGACTGGTGAGCCCGGCATGTCGTCCGGTCCACTACAAGCGCTTATAACAATCCCACAAGTTACACACGTCGCAGAAGATAAACCTTCGACGATGACCGACGACGATGGGAACGAATATATGGTCCCAGTTGACATTACAACCCCGAATCCTAATGGGTTTGAGATGGACAATTTGTATTTGGACATGAACGGTATCGTATGTGCAATTCATGTGTAGCAGGGAGCATATGTTAACGTATTCATTGCAAAGGTACATCCCTGCACCCATCCAGAAGGCAAACCCGCTCCCACCACCGAGCAGGAGATGATGCTCGAGATTTTTATCTATACAGAACGTGTCGTGAACATGGTTAGACCGCGGAAACTACTCTTCATGGCCATAGGTTCCCATTTCCATTTCCATTACTTCGTACAAGCAACTGAATTCTTCTCTAGACGGCGTTGCCCCCCGTGCCAAGATGAATCAGCAGCGTTCTCGAAGGTTCAGGTCGGCCCAGGAAGCAAAGGAGAAGGAGGAACAACGACTCGAAGGCATCGCTCTTTTTGAAGGTTAGTCAATTCTTTGCTTGGGATAGGCAGCTTCTCAAAGTCCATCAAGCAATGGGAAAAACAGTCACCGATGAAACAAAGAACGCGAAGACATGGGATTCTAACGCCATCACACCGGGAACTCCATTCATGATGCTATTGGCCGAATCCTTGCGTTATTGGGTGGTAAAGAAGCTAAATAGCGATCCGGGATGGAAGAATGTGAGTCGGTTGCGACTGAATATCTTTGAAGTAGTCTGATCTCTGCCTTAAAGCTGGAGGTCATAATCTCCGACGCAAGTGTTCCTGGTGAGGGTGAACATAAAATTATGGACTTTATTCGACGACAGCGCATCTCCCCTCACCATGACCCAAACACCAAACACGTGATATACGGGCTGGTGAGAGCTTCGGATCCACTCTTCCAAACTATTCTAACTTTAGTCAGGACGCCGATCTAATAATGCTCGCTCTTGCAACCCACGAACCTCACTTTCGTGTACTGCGTGAAGATGTCTTCGCACAGGATAACCAAACTGGTTGTCGAATATGCGGCCAAGAGGGTCATTACGCGGCTCAGTGTACGGTGGACAAGTCTACTCTGAAGGATCCGGCTGAGAAGATCGACAAGCCTCTGGCAGATGCCAAGCCGTTCATATTCCTTGATATCTCCATACTGAGAGAGTATCTAGAAATGGAACTAGATGTTTCGGCGCCATTCCAGTTCGACTTTGAGCAAGCCATCGATGACTGGATCCTCTTAATATTTTTCGTTGGCAATGACTTTTTGCCTCACTTACCTTCATTGGAAATCCGTGAAGGCGCCATCGACAAATTGGTTGGCATTTGGAAGCGTGAGCTACACAATATGCGGGGCTACCTTACAAATCATGGGCAAATTGAGCTTCGGCGCGCCCAGATCATCTTTGATGCCTTGGCCCGACAGGAGGATGAGATATTTAGACGGCGGCGTGAAAGTCGGTTATGGAATATGTTCTATTCGTATGTACTGACAGTCTTTAGATGAAGAACGCCAAGAACAGAACGCAAAACGAAGAAAGATCGAGCAAGCAACCGTTATTACCGCTGACATAGGCAACGACATTTCAGGAAGCTATTCGGGGCTGACACTTGGAAAGGGTGTCGAGAATGTAATTCCGGGATTGACTCCGCCACAGCCAACTTCCGCACCAGTGGAGCCACCTCCAGATCGCGCGAGCATCCGTAATGCTAACCTTCTAGCCCTGCAAGCCCTAAAAGGAGAGTTGGCTGCACCACCAACCCCCGAACTTGCTATGCAGGTGGACCCGGTGGAAGACTCGGTGGAAGGCCCATTGGAAGACTCGGTGGAAGTCCCAATGGAAGTCCCGGTGGAGGTCCCGGTGGAGGTCTCACTTGCTCAGGATGAGGTCGGAAATGTAGACGGCGCAGCTGAACGGATTCCTGAAATCAATGGTCGAGGGTTGAAGAGAAAACTGGATGAAATACTTGCTGCGGATGAGGATCCGAGCCTGTCAGACGATACCGGTGCTGAAGAAGCTAGCATACCAGCGCTAAAGGTAAATCCAGACGGGACTGTGGAGCAATTGGATACTGTTAGGTAAGTGGACACGTACATGTTATGGGCACCACTGAAAGCAACTCAGATTATGGGAACCTGGATACAAGGAGCGTTATTATCGTCAAAAGTTTGGAATTGATATCAACGACGAGGATGCGCGGAAGAAGTGGGTCATCTGCTTGTACGAGGGTTTCCACTGATGCGGGTTTAGGATCGTTAAACACTACGTCGAGGGCTTGATCTGGGTCTTGCATTATTATTATCAAGGGGTGAGCACTCTGGACAATACCGTTGCATCAGGTACCGACCATGAAAAGACCCCATCCTGGCAGTGGTACTATCCGTACCATTTCGCCCCGTTTGCCTCTGATCTCCAGGACATCCCGGATTTAGATATCAAGTTTGAAAAGGGAGCACCCTTCAAGCCTTTTGAGCAACTCATGGGCGTATTTCCTGCGGCAAGGTATGGATACACGAATTAGGCTCGTAGCAGATGTTAACGGTCATTTCAGCCGGCAACATATCCCAGCCCCACTACAGGACCTCATGGTCAATGAAAACTCTCCCATAATCGATTTCTATCCTGCGACGTTTGATATCGACATGAATGGCAAGCGCATGGCTTGGCAAGGGGTGGCACTGTTGCCGTTCATCGACGAGAGCAGGTTGTTGGCTGCAATTGAGCCTCTATACCCTCAGCTAACAGAGGAAGAGCGCCTTCGAAACTCATGGGGAAATAACGGCCTTTTCGTATCAGAGCATCACCCGATGTACGAGAACATAGCATCACTCTATGGGAAACGCAAGAGCACAGAGGTGATCGCGTTCTCCAATCAAGTCTACGAAACACTCTAATCATTGATTGTAGATACTGTCTATTGACACTAGGAAAAGCAATGGCCTTGCTGGTGCCATCAAAGCAGATAGCCAGTATATCCCTGGCGCAACCTATAGTAGTCCGCTCCCAGAAGTCATGCAACGCGACATTGAAGATAACCAATCCATCACTGCGCTGTATTTTTATCCCAAACAGACCATTCCGCATCGTTCCAGGCTCCTTCCTAATGTGAGACTCCCTCAGAGGGTCCTCACCTCGAGCGACTACGAACATGTCCAACGGGGCGGGCGAGGTAGAGGAGGTGATGGATATCGTCGAGGAGACGACGGTCGGAGACATGGATCCTATCGAGGTCAGGAGCCTCGAGGATACACGCACAATTATGGCAATGGCGGCTATAGCCATCAGTCATACGGAAATAGCAATGGTAATGGATGGAGAGCTGGGAGTAACGGCAGGGGAGAGCCTGATTACTCCTATGTAGGTGGTGGTGGTGGTGGTGGTGGAAATACTGGGGGTTATCGAGGGCTCCCACCGCGAGGCATATCTAGAGGTCGAGGATATGGGTACGGATCACGATGAGCGAGTAATGGAAATTTCCCTTACAGAATCAATAATTCCAACAAAAGGAATTACTTGAAAACTGGGTTGGAGGTTATTTAATAGGTAGTGCATTCCGTTTTCTTACTGTGTATCAATACAATGCAACCTTTCGCTTCCTACATCTTGCGGAAATATTATGAGGCTACTGGCTGGAATGAGGACAACCTATATTCAAATCTAACGCGTTCTTCAAATGGTCAGCTCTTATAATTATGCTACAACGGCGTCCATTTCCTGACAAAACCCAGCCATTCTCGACTTTCAGGTGCCTAGGGGCCTGCATTTCCATGTCTCGAAATCGCCTAACAATAAGTTCAAGACGACCTATTCATTAAACGCATTACCAAGTCTGAATGGGTCCCTGGGCTATATTTTTACTTCGTGTGACCTGCAACTTAATTCGTCGACGGACGTTCGGATACGCGATGTCGTGCAGCATTTCAAAGTATATGATCAACCTCGGGCTCCAGAAGCTAGACCAGAGGTCTGGTTAGGCGGCGAGAGGGTGGATCGGAGATGTAAGGAAATCAAAAGGCCCCTTTCACCGATGGCACTTACTCCTTGAATCAGATTATCTAATGTATGGCAGATTATATGTACCGACAGGGAGGCTAGATGCGCTCTACTCGACTCGGCTAGGTTCCTCCTGGCAGATTGTTGCGGCTGCAATATCGGAACAACGAGGACAGTATGCGGCGCAACGTGCAAAGAATAGTAGAAGACCAGAAACTGCGGACCATAGCAACATTCTTCTCAATCTGCAGCATGACCGCGGCAAGTGGTGTTCTGAGTACACATGGAGCGCCGCAGATGGCTTGTGGGGCGCCCGTGCTCTGTATAACTTTGGAAAAACAGTGGAAGAGGAGGGTCACGACAAAATTCGACGGCGAGAAAAGAGGGTAGATGAGGAAGACGCAATGGAAGGTGGCCTGAAAGGACGTATATCGGCCGGTGCCGAAATTTACTTTAGTGCTCGAGAGAAAAGTGGTGGAGGTAAATGTATTGGTGTTGTGTGTTCGATTTATCTACTGACCGACACCCCCAAGTATCAACCGCTGTACGATTCACTACAGTACCGGATGCAACACCACCATCTTCTCAGCTGCACGATGCAGTAGTCCCATCTCAACCACCGACTACAATCACGGCGGTTTTGAACCCGATACTTGGACATATTTCAGCAGCATATGCCTCGCGGGTATCGCAAGACTTGGCGCTCTGTTCTCGATTCGACTTTAATGTGTATAGCTACGAGAGTGAATGGACCATGGGAGCGGAATGGTGGGTCAAGCGATCATCGCAATCTGCGGATCCAGTTCCTCAAGAGGTGTTAGGACCAGCGGACGAGGAGACTCAGAGCGTCTTGAAGGCACGTATATCGACCAACTATGTGAGTTGCACTACCCAAGAACCTTCCCTCGAGCTAAGCTGTCGTCAATTTATCAGGACGTCTCGCTGTTTTGGGAGGGTCGATTGAGCAACGTATTACTGGGGATAGGAGTGGTGTCTGACCTTGGGAATCGATCGAGACCTGTACGAGCATTAGGCTTAGAGGTTGCTTATTTTTCATGATAATTATTTTTCTGTTGCCGGCCGGAAAACGCCAGTTGCTTTGTTGCCCGCTTTGACCTTCACCTTTGGTCACCACCTCGTAAAGACTCATACAACATCAACCACGCCGCCTCATCCGTCCCCATTTCGTCCATCCAATCGTCCTGAACAATATTGGTTGGAATGTCAAACGCTGGCGGAGACGCAGGCTATAACCAAGCAGGAGGTCGTGGGCGTGGCGTTGGCAGGGGACGTCCAGGACGAGGACGAGGACGAGGGAGGGGTTCGTTTCGATTTCCCGTTGCAAAATCGTCAGAAAGCGACTACGTGAAGCCTCCAGAGACGACTGCAAGCCAGGCGCCACCGGATGGTGATGGCAAACCAAAACCTACAAAAAAACAAGGTGGTCGTAGCAGAGGATCGACACACTCGACAGCTCCAGAGTCCATAGTTGATGCAACTTCGGCCCCTCGAAGGGAGAAGGAACTTCCACCCCATATTGCCGGTGCCGCCGTAGATGCTGAATCACTCGTTTCTCGCGTTAGAGAACTGGCAATCAACGGTCACGCCCATACGAGCTCAATGGAATCTCGCTTCACCATGTCACTCAATTGGGCTGATGAGGAGGATGACCCGGACAGCCTGCCAGACCTCGACGACTGGGCCGTCAAACCAAAGGTTCCACCTCCAGAACCCGAGAAAATCCAAGAACTTTCACAGGATGTCCACACTTCTGAGACATCAACGGTCCAGGAAGCTCCTCCAGTCGTCACTAAAATGTCCCCTAAAGTCACCAAAGACGAGTCAATACAAATCCCTCCGCAACATAATGAATCATCTACCGTCACGAAGAAGGCACGAAAAGGCCTCGAATCATCTATATGGGCCACACCAGAGACCCCAACCAGCAATCCAGCCGCAGAGAGGGTGAAACCTCCACGCCAGGCTGGAGGGCGAGGCTCAGCATCCAGCACACGACTGACTGACCTTCCGTTCCATCCTTTGAATGTTGCTCGTGCATCCGAACCTAATGATCATGTCACTACTAGATCAGATGACCGACGAAATCGTCCCGAATCCAAAACTAGTCCACGCAAACCTCATGCGCGCCCTGTGATTTCCACCGACGCTATCAGTAGACTGTCGAGATCACTTGGCCGGGATTCTTTACGACAACAGCAGCCAGCCACCACCACAACGTAGTAACAATTTTCCCCTCTGTGCTCATCTCTTTTTTTTTTTTTTTTTCATGTACCCCTTATTTGTTCATCCAGACTTGTAGGAGGCTCTTATTTATCAGCATCTCACGCTTTGTATCACATTCCCTGACGGCTATTTGTGCTTTCGAAATGGACTTCGCAACCCTTGCTCAGCCTCTGTTGTTCCCGACCGAAAGGGAGGGTCTTCCCGGCCCAAAAAACCAGGGCACTCACATTATTTAAGATTTCTTTGATTTTTGTGATTGGCTCACGCCTAATTCCTGACTGTGATTGGTTCGAGCTTAATTGTGACAGATGGCTAAGCGCTCACCTACATTCGTCTCGTTTCCTTTGTATTACCTCAGCCTAGCTCTCCCCATCATCTATCCCTTCAAAAAGGTCTTTACTAGACAGACTCTTGTTATCGCCATCTTCGTGAACTCGTTTTTCTTCCAGAAACCCTGCCGAGCATTCCCTTAAAATGTGCCAATATTGACTTATCGCGCGCTGCACGACGAATTCGATATTCTAGTATCTTTGACGGATAGCGAATATTGTGGGCACCCTTTCTCGAATCTCTTCTTTCATCAGACGCATTGGCTCGCGTTCGGGAAGAACGTGAATCCCATCCCCGGAGGTGGGGGTTTGTCGGATCCTTCACCACGGGCGGCTGGGATGAGGAGTGGTGGGTGCAGATACAATCAACCGCGCCCAACCTGGCGACGGGGAGGGGAGTTGGACTCGCGGCCGGGTGGGTAGGAGAAAAGAGAATGGAATTATTTGTCGAGATGGTCAAGACTAAAGGTGAGTTGCCATAACACGTTTACTGGCTAAGCCAACTGATACGTTTACAGTTGATATATAGCTGTAGTAACTGATCCCTGCTTCGCGCTTCTAGCCGGGCTGGAGGCTCCCTGCCGTCGGCCCTCGCTGCCATTTGTATTATGTACATCACTAGACGTACCGATTCAAGTCTCAATGGTACACTGTTCATTCGTTTGACTAATCATGTCTCGTAAACGCGATGGCCCAGGCCGTCTTGATTACTTCTGTACGACGCCGAGGCTCTTTGAGACTCGTTTTCTTTACAATGTGGACGGTTTATCGGGAGGGGCTCCCGGAGGGCCTTAATTGCTAATTACAAAGCAGACTCAAATATCAGTTTCTTCCTCGGCGGAAGTTTTATACCATGAGATACGAGACCCGGCCTAGTTCATCGTGAGTATGGTGGTGAGGAGGCACCCCAGAAAGACGTACATTGAGGTTCCACACGCGGCGGCTGGATTACCAAGAATAATGCTCTCTGAAACCCCGAGAACCGCGTCACTCTTCCCAAACGCAGAGGCGTCAAACAGGTGATCGGTCGTCTTCTCAAAGGATGCGAGCATAAGGACGCTATCCTTCATCTTTGAGACACCAAACCGCGTAATTCCAAGAACTTGACCCTGCATAGGATCGGTTCAAAAGCATCACAAAAGAAGGATCTGCCGTACTCACCTTATATGACATAACATCGCCGAGTAACATTATGTGCCGTGGGTCAATGTACATGCCGTGTTGCGACATGGTGTATTGTATTTCGTTGATGATTGTCCTTCGGGCCGCCTCTATCCCAAGCACCTTTTCCACCTCAATGATGTGGTTCGAGACTGTGTGTTCGCCGACGATTCCGAGTGTGGTCATCACCTCTTTCAGCCCATTTCCCTCGACTATGAGTTCCTTGTCCCCCTTCTTGCCGCGCGAATCGTCTTTTTCTTTGATGTTAATGATCGCACGCTGAACCGTCGGTATACCCTGTCAAGTCCTCAGTCTTCTGTACCTCGCCATGTTAACCACGCACCTTGACAATAACGCCTGGCAGTACCCGCTTCAAACTCTTTAACAGGTAGAATTTCTCCTCGGCTGGCGCCTTTATTTCAATCCGAACACGTTGCTTGGAAGTCTGCAAATGAATATCCTATGCATCTTATCTTAGTTCGGGGACATCGCTCTGACAAGAAGAGACTTACCGCTTCTTTGATCTTGAGCTTTCGTGCGGCCACGATAGCCCATTTAATGTCTTCCAAAGTCAACTCCAACTGCAAAGACAAATCAGTTCGACATACTACTGAATGGCTGTACAAACCCGCACCTGAAGCTTTTGAATTGCCTGATAGTCGACGTGGATAACTAGATATACACCATCGGCTCCCCATGCCTCTTCGATTACGGATGCAATCTGCATTGCAGTGAGACTTTGGCACTCAGAATATTAACTCGGTGCTCACCTCCCCCAGATAGGTCTTCTCCAATCGACCTTTGACAATCCGGGCTGCTCTTTCGCTATCGCTGGCAACCAACTTCGTGGTAATAATCGGCGTATGGATGGCCTTTGACGCATTTATAATCTCCTTTATCCGTGGGACTCCGAGAGTGACATTCATAGAAGCAACCCCAGCAAAGTGAAAGGTTTTTAGGGTCATTTGTGTCCCCGGCTCCCCTATAGACTGTGCACCTACTGCCCCAACAGTAGAGCCTGTAGTAGGATTAATAAATGAATTTATGGATGGGAATGCACGTACCCGGCTCGATTTTGGCTCTGGCATATCGATCCAGGCAAAGTGAGAGGAACACCTTCAATTGCTTTTGGGTGACTTTGCACATGTTCTCGACTGCTCGGAAATGCTCGATATTGTTCCGCATTTCCATATTCGGGGATTCCTCCTCAATGTGATGGCGATCTCTAACAATAGCCAATCGTTCAGAGACTCCTTCGATAAATGCTATAATGGACGAGATATAAACAGTCGAGCATTTTGAGGCTGCAGAGGATGCCTTGAGTTCCCGGTCCACGAATTCAAGAACTTGGGGAGCGCTTAGTCCCATTCCATGACGGCCGCTAATGGCCTGAGCGTGCATCCAACTTCGGGAAAAATCGAGTGGTTGAGCATCTCCTTCAAGGGACGCTGGGTCGAGGCCGTCATCCCCATAGGTAAACTGTACAACGCCGCCAATCGAGTTTCTAACAGTAAAATCGTAATGCGTAGTAAGATCTTCCAGGGCCTGTGATGCCAAAACAAGTGAGACTGAGTTAACATCAAAGTTCGAGGTTCCCTTACTTTCATTAAACGCCTTTGCATGTATCCCGTTTCGGCAGTCTTCACGGCCGTATCCACCAATCCCTCTCTGCCAGAGATTGCGTGGAAGACAAACTCGGTTGGGGTGAGGCCGGAGAAGAAGCTATTGCGGACGAACCCCTTGGATGGTGGATCTTTGGACTTTTTGTGGAAATGAGGTAGCGACCTATCCTGGAACCCATCTGGAACTCGGTGACCGGCAATGATTTGCTGTCCGACACAAGCGACCATTTGCGAGACGTTGACCGTAGAGCCTATTTTCGAATGTGATTAGATTCGATCAGAATGGTATAACTTCACCCACCTTTCGAGCCACAAGTGGCCATGATTAAAGGAGCATTGTGTCGACTGAGTTCTTGCATACAGATATTCCCAACATCGCCGCGAACTTTAGATAGTACATCAGAAATCATTGCTTCCAATGTTTGCTCTTGATTGCATCTAGAAGCGATGAAAATTCAGTGACGAGTGGAAATCTTTTCAAGCGAATCACAAACCCCGCCTTGTTGTCCAGTAAACCGAGCTTCGCTTTTGCGATGAGATCTTGACAGTCTTGGTATGCGGTCTCTACCTTGCCTTCCTTCTGTGTTCGAAGGTTCCGGCCGGGAATCACGTCGTTGATACCGAGCGACATCCCGATGTTGGCTGTATGACATTAGAACAAGAAGCGGGATATGTTTCAACTTACTTAGCCATCGT
>KN824377.1:70038-96938 GCA_000827415.1 Serendipita vermifera MAFF 305830
GTTGATACCGAGCGACATCCCGATGTTGGCTGTATGACATTAGAACAAGAAGCGGGATATGTTTCAACTTACTTAGCCATCGTGCGCATAACTTTGCCAATCGGTTCATTGCAGCGGACGCCTCCTCGGGCCCATAATCGCGAAGCAAAACTCCAAAAATGGATTTCTTCTTCCCGCTTCCGACAGTGGCTTTATCCATAACCCCACACATCACTTCGCTGTTAACGACAACTAGCCAACCATCGTTAGGGGATAGATCAGGCAAGGGATTAAACCCAGTAAACTGCTCTGGCTTTGGTGCGTGATAGGTGTGACAACGAGCCTCCAAATTAACTCGAGGGACGGATGTTCGATTTGGTTTCATGAGAACACTGAAAACTTGCTTGCCAGTCCACAGTTGCATGGGCTTCAGAATGGCAGGGGGTGGTATGTCGACCTGCGTCTGAGCATCCACCATGTATGAGCAAATCTGCGTGAATTGACGGCGGTCGTAGAACCGATCTTTCTTTGATAAGAGATATGCCGCGGTGATGAAATCTTGCGTAGCCGCAATGACAGGCTCGCCGTTCTTCGGAGTGACCAGATTGTACTGTACGTTCATCAGTTGTAGCGCTTCCGTCCGTGCCTCCTCCGTTTGAGGGACATCTATAAAGGCTCGGGTTAATGAAAGTATGGTGTCCAAAGTCACCCGAGCGTACGCAGATTCATTTCGTCACCATCAAAGTCGGCATTATAAGGGCCACATACGCATTCATTGAGTCTGAAGGTTCGCCAGGGCCTGACTTTTACCCTATGACACATAATGGAAAGCTAAACTGGAATGAGTAAATGAGGGCACACACTATAAGTATACGTACTCGATGAAGGCTGGGTTGTCGATTGAAGAGAACTACGCTGCTCGGTGTCAGTAATCCAAATCATGATGATGGGTCATAAAAGCTTACTCTCCGTCGATGATATGGCGCTCTACAATGTCTCCAATGCGTAGCTTATTGGCAGCATCTTCTCTGTTACCATATCTGAGAAACTTTTTGAAACCGTTGGATCCAGCCTGGACGTAATTAGCCCCTGGGTGTACATCTGGTCCATTTCTGACAGCCTTTTGTAGTTGTTGGAGGTTGTGAACAGTTACTCGTGACGGGTAGGTCAGTATACGGGCTACTTTCTCTGGTACTGCAACCTTGATGAACACGTAAGAGACGTCAGAGTATTTGCAGGATTGCACACCTCGTCAATTCGAAGATTGGGATCCGGGGAAATGACAGTGCGTCCAGAAAAATCTACACGCTTTCCAGATAGATTGCCACGGAAACGACCCTGTTTTCCTTTTAGTCGCTGGCAAAATCCCCGAAGTGGTTTGGAGTTCTAATCAAGTCAGTATGTCTCTGACTCTTGTGAACGGCAACTCTAACCATTTGTTGAATTCCAGGGGCCTCACTGTTGATATACAACGCCACGGAATATTGAACAAATTCCCATTGTTCCTGAATTACTGGTCAACCAATTCCTGAACATTGAGACTATTGACGTACCATAAGAGTCGACGTATTGATCCCCTTGTTGAGGCTTTGTCGAATCAACGAATTGCCAAACGCTATCTCTGAGAGCTTGGTGGTGAGATCATCTTCATTACTATTCTTCTAGTAAGCTATGTTCCAGCAAGTCGAGCGTGCTTCTGACCTTGCGCCATCTTGGTTTACAGATGGACGAATAGCGACAGGGGGCACAGCGATGTATTGCCAAAGATAGTGTTCCGGGCGGCTGTGAAACGGTTTGAGCCCAACTAGTTCACAATCCTGTAAATCGGCATGAGAAAGGCTAAAGAAAATAAATTTTCTGGACATACCTCAGCAGTCATTCGCTTGAACAGATCCAAAACCTTCAAAGGGTTAAGTTCCTCTGCGCCCTTAGAGCCGAGGACACGCTCTAGATCTCCCTGAAACTTGATGGCACTTGAAAATGACTGTCTCCATCTCTCGGCATCTGCCGCGAGCTTCTTCTGCCTGAATCGCTCGTGAACGATCTTAAGGGCAGCCGCCTTCTTGACGGTACCGTTGACCGCACCACAATACTGGCAAACATTGATCTTGCGAGATGCAGCGAGAACTTGCTTGCAGAGTCCCTGGCGAGCTAGATTTTCGAGGTTTGGTCTTCTGAATCTCTGAAGAAAAGTACGCCGAGTGCTCTCAGGAACCATAACACGAGCGCAAGTCTAGAGAGTTTAGTTCATGTCTGACTTAGGTGAGACTGTCCAAGGACACACCTTGCAAATGCATTGGAGAATGGTAAGAATGTGGCGAAAATAACCAATGTGGAATACTGGCAAGGCAAGCTTGATGTACGCGAAATGACCAACACAATCAACTGCATTTAGACCACATGTTTCACAGAATGTGCCTTTCTCGGTAGTACCCTTGCATGTGCGTCTTAGAAAGGGGTGACAAAGAAAAAGACAGGGTGACTCGGATACTCACTAATCGGCGGTCTAACACTCCATTTTGAGATGGGAGTCTCTCTGGATATGTATAAAGATCCCGATGCGTGACCTCAAACTCTGCGAGCTTGACGATATCCTGTGATGAGAGGAGGCTGAACTGTAGCTGCTTGCTGTTTAGATCAAGGTCAAAAAAGACGGCCACTAGATTTAAAAATGGATAAACTTACATTACTTTTGGATGTGTATGCTGGACGGCCTCCTTCATGGCTCGCTCCAAGGTCACTAATATAAATCGCAACTTGCTCTCGACCACTCTCGACCTTATAACTGGGGGACAAACACTGGCAGTAAGTTCTGCGCTAGATTATCAACGACGATCATTGACTTGATTACAGGTGAATTTTCTGCGCATACCAATCATCAGAGAGGGGTTTATTCAGATGCATATGCATGCAAGCCTGCTTTCGTAGCCAATTCCAAAGGCTTTCTGCCCCTTTAAAATCCATAAAGTCAATACCAAAGGCCTCAAATAATACCTCCTATTTACTCGCACGCTCTCTTTCAACTTCGACTGTAACCGCCGCCCACACGATCCGGAGTGCGGTCCTCAATGGAGACGTCGACCGTGGTTATCAACTTTTTACCAAATATTATAACGAAGAACAGTGTTCTTCGACCGTTTCTTCTGGTGAAAACGCCGGAACCCGGCAGCCGTCTCGTTATCTAGCCCACGTCCTTCTCCACGCCCTCCATCGAGGCCGTCACCCCCTCAATGCGGCAGTATTCACAAAGATGTGCATGGAACGAGGGATCAAGATTCGCGGGCATACGTTCAGCACCGTCTTCGCCGGTATCTCTCCACCATGTGATTACACCGTGCCCGTAAAGAGACCAATCAGCACAGAAAAGTTACCACCCATCCACTTGCTCACCGCGACACTCGGGCTACTCAAGGCCGCTCGAAAGTCAGGTCACAAGCAACACTCCTGGATGTACGATCGTGTGATCAACGCGTTCCTATTGCAAGGAGAAGTGCTCACCGCAGCATTTCTTTTCATCACACTTGTTAAAGAATGGAATGCTCGTCGTCTTGCAAAGGCGATGGATGAAGCCCAGGCAGAAGTGCTCGAAGACCCGTCTCCCGAAACTGGAGGTAACCGGCCTTCTTATGCGAGCGAGTACAGACGTCCAGTCGTGCGTCCTTACGTCGTGGCACCACAAGGAGTTTGGTTGGAAAAGATCACCGCTGCCATCGAAGAAGACCTGTATCCTTTGTCCAATTCTGCAGAAAACTTTCCGACTGGGAAAATCCTTACTGCTCTCAGTGTCCTTGTCAAACTCCTTGAGGATGACCACTCCTATTTACCGGGCAGATGGCGTCTCCTACAAATCACACGGTCTGCACTACTTAGGGGGAACATGGATGATGCCCCATATAAACGGTTCCACCGAATCTTGCAAGATCTTTGTCAACGGTCGCATCCGGTACCTGGCGTCGATCTTTTCTCCTACCATGTCCTCCTTCGATATTCCCTTCGGGACCAGAAGTCTATTGAATTGGGGACCAATGTGCTTCGTGCCCTTTGCGAATCGCACAAGCCTTCTACAGTTACCTATAATATCCTGATAAACGAACTCACGTGCTTGGGGGATGCCGCTACTGCGACAGCAATTACTCGCCTGTTGGGGGCTGAAAGCCTGTTTGCCCTGAACAAACCAGCTCGTGACTCGAATGGACCCGTGGCGGGAGGTAGCGTGCAGTGGAGAATGGTTGAATACCTATCTTCCCATCCAATTCCCCGACCCGATGGATATACAGTGACAACGGCAATGTCGGAGTCAATAGCACGAGCTGATCCACATGCGGCGTGCCGCCTGCTCAGCCAGATGTTCCCTGAACTGCATCGAGCAGATTTCCAATCAAGCAAGCTCTCATCGTGCAAGCCAGCTCTTCTCCGCGCTGCCAGTCTATCCCCTCATTTTTGGGCCACAGCACAACGTGCGGCCACGGAAGTAAAGTCATTGACTTTATCTACAAGAATTTGGAGATTAGTTACCCGAGCGGAGAAGATTCAGCGTAGTTCCCACACAGGAGACATGCTTCCATCCATCTACAACGTTGAGGCCTATACTTGCCAGCTTCAATTCTTCTTATCAAGGTTGGAAGGTCTACAACTCTCAGTCCAAACCTCTCCAGAAGGATATGACGGGAAGTGCTCGCCGCAGGCCATCACAGCTCAATACAGCCAACTGCTTGATATCATGTATGATGTTCTCGTCACGCTACGGGATCGCGTCACCGGAAAAGCAAGGATTTCTGGATTTGAATTCGACGATAGGATCGCGCGGACCCTGTTCGCCCTAGTGAAGGCACTTCTCACCCTAGAAAATAGCCTCTCAGCCTTCCTTGGATACAAAGGGGACAGTTCTACGCAAATAGACTCTGACTGGGCAGATGCTTGTTCTCAGCTCCCTAGGATCCTCGGAACCGTTCGGAAGATAACGCACCATTGTCAGGTACCCCATCCCGAGTGGGTGCTCGAGGTCGGCTTTGCAAGCTATAAAGATGGAGCAATCTCTACATCGAGCCTAGGGGAGCACGGTGCATCACCATCTGTGCCGCTGGTCCCTAATGGTCGGAGTCGTAAACACCGAGCTTTCAAGATTCGATACTCTACCAACAACTTTCGCCTTTCGGGGTTGCCGAAGGAGGTTGTTCGCACAGGGAAGAAAGACAAGCAGGACGCAAGCAGGGCAGGCAAACGACTTTTGAGACAACTAGAGCAAGTGAGCGTGCGATGTTGATACGCCGGGCTGTTCATAGAGCTTTTACATGATTTATTGATAATAAAGTCTGAATTATGATACATGGGCCCCAATTAAAGTGTCAGCGAGTTTCAACCCTCGTAGCGATAGTCGACCATGGCGCCGATGCGATGATAGTCTGTACTAAACGAGCGGAGTTTGACCTGTTGACTCATGCCCGCTTCGATTGCCATTGGATCGGTATCGAGCCACTCTTTCTCCGGGATTTCCGCGCTATCTTTTGTATAGACTAGTATGTTGAATACCATGGGCTCGTAAACGAGAGGCAGAAAGGTGACGGAAGCCACGATTTGTTTGATAATGTGGCGGATCTCTTTTTGAATTTCCGCTTCGGGTTTGGCTTCGTCTCTGCAGGAATGAATTAGTTGTTGTTTGCTAGATTTGAGTAAAGATCATACGGGAGCACTTTATCGTCTGCTGAACGGACGAGATCCACATCGAAGACCCATCTTTCGAGGGGTGTTCGCGTGTCTTTTGATAACAGGACGAGGACGAGCTGGGTGACATTTCCCTTGAGAAGCCATTCTAGAACGGGTCACATCAAAAACTCGAAAGCAAGTGGCTGGGCATACCGTTGACTTGTTTGAGGATCTTGTCGAGATAGTTTACGAGCGCCGCGTCTTCGGTCAACATGACGGTCTGGCCATATTTTTTGACGAGATGAAAGTCGTCTGCTGGATAGACACCGCGTTGATAGAGAATACTGGACGGAGTTTAGAATTCTACGGTTGGAACAGAGACGGCACGAACGTGTTGGTTGCAAATTTGAAAAAGTCTGTAACAATGGCAGTAGAGCCCTTTAACGAGATTTGTTTCGTCTTTTGTGCTTGTTGTTGCATTATGGTGGAAGGCAGGCCAAGTGTGTCCGGGGTCCTGGCCAGGCGTGACACTGGAAAAGGGGTCATCCCCTAATTCCTTGTAATTCGTGATATTTCTAATTGTAATATATATTCTACGAATTATTAATTTCAATCTTGCGAGTGGATGTTTCTGGGGTCCCTTCGACACAAGTTGCCGCCTTACCTCAACACCGTTCCCCCTGTAGCAATTTGGAAGATGGCGCCGCCTCCGTGCGCACCGCTAATTCACTTTGGAGACAGGTAGATTAATACTCTCTGGATCGGATTACACGTCGCTAACTCACTCTCCCGATACAAATCAGATTATATTTCACAACATTCGCCGGCATCGCACCCAACCAGCAGACCCTCAATGCTTCCATCAATGGTCCTCAAGATAATCCCCCTTTGAGACGTTCGATGATGGCCAGCAACGATACCGGGGCCCCAAAGTATTACTTCTTTACCATCGACCACTCGCTCAATTACGAGTCCTTTTACGAAGACTGGGGACCGCTCAACCTTGCGAACGTCTTCAGAACACTCATTCTCATCCATGAACTCATCCAGGTCAGTACTCTTCCGTTTCCCTCTAGCCACGCCGTCTCAATGCGTCCCCGCTCACCCCCTTTGATAGGACAAGGCCACCGTCGGCCACAGGCTCGTTCTATACTCTTCAAGTGATCCTCGTAGAAAGGCAAATGCAGCTCTCTTGATGGCCCTCTTTGTCATGATCGTTCTTCGCCGCCCACCATGGGAGGCCTTTCAACCCCTGGCTGAAATGGAGTTTATGCCATTTCGAGATGCCGGAAGAGCACGCCCAGATTTCAATCTGACTATTCAAGATTGTCTTTGGGGCTTCTGGAAAGCCTTGCAAAACGGCTTGTGCGACATGAATCAGTTTTCAGTCGAAGAGTATGAATACTACGAAAAGGTGGAAAACGGAGATTGGAACTGGATAACGCCCGGGTTCATTGCATTTGCCTCGCCGGTCGAGAGCAATTGGATCAAGAAGCAAGCCGGCGAAAAGGTCTCCAACTCGGCGCTAGAGCGCAGGCTTCCCGCTGCATTTGAAAACTGCTTAGAGTACTTTGAGAAGAAAAATGTACAGCTGGTTGTCCGACTCAACCATGCATTATACGATAAACAGCATTTTATCGACCACGGAATGGAGCATCTAGAGCTGTACTTTGACGACGGAACGAATCCAACAGACGATATCGTTCGGACATTCATCAAGACATCGGATCCTATAATAAGCCGCGGCGGTAAGCTTGATTTTGCTGTACCGTAACAGGTTACTCATTGCGAAACCAGGGGTGGTCGCTATACATTGCAAAGCTGGACTAGGCCGGACAGGCACACTGATCGGAGGTTTGTCTCCATTATTCATCAACATACCGTGACTGATTGCCTCATAGCGTACCTGATATGGAAGTATGGCTTTACAGCCAACGAAGCCATTGCATTTATGCGCATCTGTCGACCGGGGAGTGTCGTGGGACCACAACAGGTGCGTATGAGTGTGGTGCAGTGTCCAGCATCCTAACAACTCTTTTCAGCATTTCATGTATCTCAAGCAGCTGGAGTGGTGCAAATGGTCTGCGATTGACGATCTTGGTCGCAATCCTACCACCGCGACCGGCATGGACGTTTCGGAAGAAACCCAACCCGAGTCTCAGAATGGCAGAGCGACGCCTACGAAAACCATTGACACCAGTGTTCCACCGGTCACACCTTCGAGGCACATCGCAGCGACGACGGCAGCCGTCAAGACGATTGCCAACCCACCTCAACCACGCAAAACACCACAAAGTGGGAGGACAACTGTTGTCCAAGATGAGGAACTGGACTCACTTGCAGCATTGCCAGCCTCGCCTACCAAGCCCGCCAGACCTAGGACACAACGCTCCATGTCAGCGAGCAAGGTTGGGACCAAAGGAGCGATCGAAGCGATTGGCATAGACAGTTCCATTGGACCCACTCGCCAACTACGATCCCAGACAACTACTACGGTCACACCCGGCAAGGGAGCCGTCAAACCTGGCCGAATTCCAAAACTTACAAGGGCTAAGGATACGGATTCGGCAATGACTACGACTACCAGAGGTCGCACAGGACGACCTCCACCAGCGACGCCATCACGCCTTCCTACATTGGTTCCAGCCAAACGAAGTTATGTGGTGGTAGACGCAGACAGTGGAGCAGAATCCGGTCCAGGCGCAGATGGCACCGCGAGCGCCTCGAATGGCGCAGGCGCGTCACCGACAAAGGATGGTAGGACAAGTCCTGCGACTGCAGTGCGACGAAGCCCCAGAAAAAGTACCGGGAAACTCAAACTCGTCGACGATACACCCCCAGGCAACGAGTGGATGAACGGACAGGAGGCGAGCTCTGTAGTGGTGACGAGTTCTAAATCTGGCGACCGTCCGCTGCTACGGAATGTGAAGAGGAGACGAAGCAGCTTCAGCTCTGTGGATGTTGTCGCGTGACATTTATCAGAGCATAGAAATGGTCTGTGATCAGCCATTCGAGGACTCATCAAAGGTCGCTCGGTGACACGATTTCAGGCCAAAACCCCGATTTCTGCTATCTTTACCATTCTGTCTTGTTTTAACGTTTCTGTTTGTCGCTCCGAAAGTCGTCTGCGTTGTCTTTGTTGCATATCCTCCGCAATCTTTGTACTTGACGGATTCTTAGTCCAGCTTACGACTTTTTTTCTTCCCACACGTGTATGTACATTGATGCGAAAGAAATAAACCCCATTTGGACAATTAATGAAACCTTTTCTCGATGGTGGCAGCAGAGCCTATCTTCATTACCCCTACATTCACCATGCCCGGCGCATCTCAACCAGAGCTGAAAAAGGTACTCGATTTAGATACTAGCGATGAAATCGTACTGACTTGACGGCGTCTATGATTTAGTTTATGGACAAAAGACTGTTCATCCAAGTTCAAGGAGGCCGAAAAGTCAGCGGAATCCTCCGTGGATTCGATATTTTCTTGAACATTGTTCTCGACGACTCTTTGGAAGAGACAGTAGCGGGTCAGAAGACACCATTGGGCCAAGTCGTAAGTATTGTCAAAGTTTGATGCACACTCTGGATCTCTGACACCGTCTTTTAGATAATAAGAGGAAATAGTGTAATGTCTATGGAATCCTTGGAAGGGGCTCGATGAGACAAAACGACAAAAAAAACGCCCCAAGGGAATTCCAACCAACGGCCAAACCAACCGTGCAAAGGAACAAGAAAAAACAATAAAAAAAAAAAAAACACGCTGCCCCCTACACTTGCAAACCCAAAAAACGTCACAAAAAAAAGAGCGGCCCCCAATATCATTGCTTTCCACCACCGTTCAGATTGTTGAGAATTTCGAGCGCATTCTAGTTGAACAGATGAGAAGGAGTGGCGTCATGCTGCACTGAAAGAGCACGAACCGATTTGGTGAGGTTGATCCCTGCAGCCTCACATTGCTGCTGTATATCGAGAATGGCCGCTTTAATACGTGGATTTGTAGCCATTTTGAACATTGTTGGCATCGTTGGTCGAGTATTTATGTCAATGCCTGATTGCGGACCATACCAATGGTCAGAACGTTCCTCTGCCTTCGAACCCACACACCCACCTTCCTCCTGAGCAATTTGAACAAAAGACGCCATTGCTTTTACAATAGCAGGGGTTTGCATGACCTTGGCAAAGTCGGGAGATTTTGCCAGAGCGTCCAGTATTCGTGTATTGTCCTCTTCCGCCTTTCGCGGTGCTGATGTCGACAATCTCCTAATGTCCGGATTCGACGGTAGCGGAGTTGGAAGAGCCGGGCTAACACGTATGCGTCTGCACCGAAGAGTCCCACGAACCGCTATGGGACGCAAAGTTTTGGGAAGCACCTGCATAATCCGTGTCGGAGGTTATTTATAAACGATTTCTTGGGGTTTTCACAGTAAATGTTTCCCGCAAAGCTATAAAAACTTGGATAAGCCGGCTAGACTGCGGGGTCGAAACAACGAGCAACCCGAACCACCATGAGCATTTTCTCAAGACTGGTCTCCATCTTCAACCCAAGACTCGGAACTGTAAGTCTTATTATTCGAATGAAGCAAAGCATACTTATTTCGGCTTCCAGTTCTTAGATCCTCCTAAGAAGTCATCCACCGACCCTTCTCCACTGAGGATCGGCATCTTGGGTGCTGCGAATATAGCACCTCAGGCTGTCATAGGACCGGCATCATATCATTCTGGTGTCGTCGTGCAAGCCGTAGCCGCTCGTGACGAGAACCGTGCTCGTGAATATGCTCGCCAGCATGGTATTCCAACCGTGTTCAAGTCTTACCAAGGTACCGTATGATCTTATTTGTGCTGTAGGAACCACATTCTGACATCTCTTCGCTTATTGCGTGTTTAGAATTGCTGGATTCACCAGATATCGACGCGGTGTACAACCCACTCCCAAACTATCATCACTTTGAATGGACAATGAAGGCGCTCAAGGCAGGGAAGCACGTACTTTTGGAGAAACCCAGCTCGAACAATTCGGAGGAAATGCGTCAAATGGTCGAATTGGCAAAGGAGAAGAATCTCGTCCTCCTCGAGGCTTTCCATTATCGGTGAATATGCTTTGACTGCAATTCTTTATCTAACAGTCTTATAGATTCCACCCTGCTAACCAGCGCTTTCGAGAAATCGTTACTGGTGGCAGTCTGGGCAAACTGAAAAAGATCGAAATCCAGTTTACGTTGCCATACAGAATGTTCCCAAAGAACGACATACGCTTCAACTATGATCTAGGAGGTGGGGCCACGACCGACTTGGGCTGCTATGCTGTCTCTTATTGCCGGTGGTTGAACGAATCGGAGCCCACAGTGGCGTTCGCGAAGGCAGAGACTCTGCCCGGAAACCCAAAAGTAGACCGAGCCATGAAAGTAAACCTGATATTTGACTCACCGGGACAGCCTCAAGTACTGGCTGAGATTAACTATGACCTGGCCAGGCCATGGCGATTCGGCTTGATCCCGTATATCCCACAGACCGGGATCAAGGCCATTTGTGAGAATGGTGTCGCCATAATCGACAATTTCCCGGGTCCCCACCTCTTTCATACAATAACGATTGCGGAGAATGGGAAACCAAAGGCCACTGAAAAGTGCTACAAATTCACAGAGCCAAATGCAGTGGGAGAGGAATGGTGGCCAACGTCAGTGTTATTCCATGCATATAGCTTTAGCCCTGATTATTGTCCCAGGTATCGATATCAGCTAGAGGCCTTTGTCAATCAGGTCCGCGGCCGGACACCGCAGCTTTGGATTACGGGCGAGGACTCTGTGGCGCAGATGAAGGTGCTGGAGGCCATTTATGAGAAAGTAAGTGGCCTAAACTGGGCTTTCCTCCACTAACGATCAAAATAGTCTGGTCTTGAACCGAGACCTACCTCTGCATATATGTCATAAACGTCTGAGAAAGTGTTAGATATATTACCCATTATTTACGAGGAATTATTGAATATATGTGCTTGATTCGTACTAGTGTCACGCTCAATCGAGGCTGGCCTGTTGACGGCTGGCTTGAACTCCGACCAAGGAAACACAACACACTTCATAACGCGAAACCGAGTCGAAATTATAGCTATTTGCTATAGTAACTGAGGAAATTCAGTGGGTTTTGATATCTTTTCGGAAGTTCAAGCTCGTTCGTCTTTTGAGCTGTTGGACCCAGCCTGACCGCCATGAAACGCAAAGTGGAGGAAGACGGCATCAGTTCTGACTACGGAGAAAGTAAACGGCGCAATCGACAACGCTCAACAAGCGAGTATATGTTTCAGACATTGAGTATCTACGCGCTAAATTCTCTTCAGAGCCACCAAAGAAGCGTTTTCTGAAAACTCGAAGGAAGTTCGAGTCTTCGACGAGTAGTTCTCGTTAGTAAGGTTCATTTTACCGCGACCTCACGCTTACAACCATTCAGCGCCGTCAAAGCCACCAGAACCAATACCTTTGCAGTCGCAATCTCGTGCTTCCGTGCGCATGGTCATTAAAGCGTCAACACAAGGTATAGAAGTCGTTTGAATGCGCAGTTACACTTATTAACAAGACTAGCCACTGGCAAGGAGCTCAAACCACCCGTACCGACCAACCTCCTGGCATATTCACCACCTTCCAGGCTCACCCACCAGGACGTCAAAGGGCTACCAGGAATTGAAGAAATCACAAGTCACCGTGATTTGATTCAAGACAGCGACGTACAAATGGCTGGCGCCAATGCAGAGCAAGCAAGAGAAGCGAATGACCACTCTCACGTTGTTCCGCCAACGCAGTCTCGATTCATTCTTAAGATCCCACCCGCTAATCCTAACGTGACAACGAAACAGAAAGAACGAACGCAGACAGTTCATGATACAAAACAGGGTTCATCAGTTGTGAAGACACAGCGATCATCTATCAAACGCGCTCCTCCCATTACGGAAGTGGATGATAATGCGGAATTTAGTGTACAAAAAACCACTAATCGACGTCGACCACCAATTGAACGCGCTCTGCCCGACCTAAATTCCCGTAAGCGAACCACGAACCTGGAAACCGCCGCTCCGGGTACAGTTGAAAGGCAAAACGGAAGTTGCAAGAGTCGCAAGTATCAGCATACTAAACGTTGTACAGCTTGTATTGTGAGTCGCTCAGAACTGAATCGGCCGACACTGATAAGGATATTGATAGGCCAAGAAAGCGGGGGAGCCGTGTCGATTCAATGATATACGAGCGTTCACTATTTCTGCCAGTGGAATCCCGGACGGCCCCGCAATCTGGCATGGAGTTCCCCTACTGCCGGATCGTCAACGTCCCACAAAGCTTCAGTTCAATGACACCTGGTACAATAAACCCATAGGAAAAGACGTTAATCACGTAAAGGTCTGTTACTAGACCCTTGCAATTGGCCAATTAGTCATCATGCCTTCCCTTTAGAAAAGTGCCGCCGCGATTCTGTTACCCGTGTTGCAGGCGGAGCGAACAAGCCTCGTAGGCAGAGAACATAAAGTCATCCGACGCATCCGAGAGATTGAAGTCCGAGTAACGTGCGGTATGTACCCAAACTCCGCCCTATTCCAGATCTCTATTTCTCACTATGAAACTGCAGATCGCTGCCTAACATCAGTTTTCTCCACGTCATTCCTTTGTACGGAATGTGGTCGAGAATTCTGTCTCGAATGTTATGCATCTCTGGAATCAGCCGAAGAAGGCCCAGCATTACTGCACCAAAAGCTAACACTATGTGGTAACGCAAAACTTGGTCTCACTCATGGCCCCAAATCCTTCCTACCAGTCTCCCGACTGGAAATCAGAGAGCTGGACGATAACATAGAGGAAATGAAAGAGCTCCTCGGAAATCTAGATACAAAAGTCGTTTCCTGTGACCAAATGAGCGCAACATCGGAACATGAAGTGTTTACTCAAGTAATGGAGGAACTCCCTAGTGCTCAGGAAATTCCTACCTCAAGGAGTAGTTCGTCCTCGCTGACCTCTCTTTCCTCAAGAAGTGGTTCAGGTTCATCCTCACCGATTCTCGACACCTCGGACATTGCAACTGCAACCCATGCCCTTGTAGAGAGCGTGCTTGAAGATCCCGCTCGCGTCGACTCGCTAGAGTCTCAAACGCTACACCACAGTAATCTAGGCGAAGAATTGTTTCAGTCCATCTGGAAAAAGGGAAAAACGATCGTGGTTACGGGCCTTCTCGACAAAATGGCTATAAAGTGGACACCGGAATACTTTATCCAGCATTACGGAGACAACCTTTGCGCCATAACAAATTGTGATACGGAAATGGTGCATCAATCGGATGTCAGCTCCTTTTTCAGTCAATTTGGTGACTACCCGAATCGGAGCGAATCAATCCTCAAATTGAAGGACTGGCCGCCCAGCGCCGACTTCAAGAACGCGTTTCCTAATCTTTTTGACGACTTTCAACGCGCCGTGCCTGCCCCCAATTACACGCGACGCGATGGCTTTTATAACATATCTGCACACTTTCCCCTGAATGGGGTGGCACCGGATATGGGTCCTAAAATGTACAACGCCTTTAAGTCTCGCGAAGACGGTTATGGGTCTACTCGATTGCACATGGATATGGTATGTATACGCTACCTTGTTAGAAATGGGTTCTGATGCCTCTGGATTTCACAACAGGCTGATGCAGTCAATATCATGCTCTATGCTGCTCCTCTTCCTGGAGATACGGTTGGATATGCCGTGTGGGATATTTATCCATCAGAGTCTTCTGCAAAAATACGCAAGTTCCTCAAGGAGGAATATCCCTTGGAAACGTCCCCAGTTCAATACGTTGATCCCATCCATTCGCAATACTTTTATCTCACTCCCGCCTTACGACGAAAGCTCTTCGAAAAATATAAAGTCTCAAGTTGGCGTATCTACCAGAAGCCTGGCGATGCTGTCTTCATACCAGCTGGTTGCGCACACCAAGTAAGCCTCGTATTTCTAATCCATTCGTTTTACTTATTTGTTTACAGGTTTGCAACTTGGCTGACTGTATTAAAGTCGCTGTTGATTTCGTTTCTCCAGAAAATCTCTCTCGCTGCGGTCAGCTAACCAAGGAGTTCCGGAGTGAAAACGAGAAAGTAACGTGGAAAGAGGATATTTTGCAACTGTCAGTGAACGTTTGAGCTTTCCTTGGCTGGTACTTACGTCGCTGGTTATGCAGATCGAACATGTGTTGGAGTGCCTGGGAGAATACCAGGCAGATGGAGAAACTAACAAGCCTAGAAGATTGAGGAATTTGACCATCGTCATGCATCAAACCTTACGCATCCCACCCCCTGTATCCTTTACACCTTACTGTCAATCGGTCATTTTGTATAAAGCCAGTGTGAATAGCGCAAAGCCTTTTTTTTTTTAGATATGTCAAACCAATAAGACACAAGAAGCCATAATAACAATAAGTGCGCGTCTCTACAGTGCTCAGTCACTATCACTGCTGTCAGAGTCGCTGTCCTCGTCTCCATCGGTAGTGCTTCCATCCTCGTCACTATCGCCATGATAGGCAGACTTCTTCACTTTTCCACCTCGCATTGCCGCCATCTGGCCAGCGAGTGAGTCCTCTTCTGGGTCCGAAATGTCATCTTCGATCGCCTGTTCGTCCGCTTCGAGCGAGCTGAGGTCGTCCACCTTGAGCTGGAGATAGACCGTTTCCTCTTCGCCCACAAATGTGTCGCTCACGAACGTAAGATGCAGAGTATAGACCCCGACCTGGGAGGGGGCCTGGAACTGCGTCTTATAAGTGCGGTAGTCACGTCTCGGGTTCTCTGTTTGGTTGGACCACGGGACGTTGGTGAACTTGAAAGGGGGTACAAAGACCTTTTGGGTTTTGGAGTCTCCGACCACACACCACCAGCCTGGTCTACGTTCCTAGATTATAAAGTCAGTACGGAATGAGTGTCAAGGGAAGAGTCTCATACCGCTGGCCAGTGGGGGGCATGAGCCCACTGAGGTTTGTAGGATGGCATGTCTTCGATTTCCGATTTACTCAATAGGAACGCATTATCAGCCTCGTCTTCAGCTGCCTTCTCGACCGGGTTCGGCGTTTTCGGCTCTGAAATGACTTCCGGTAGGCTGGATAATAGTCTGACTTTGAACACAAGTTGCACGAAAGCTCCGGGAGTGATGATACGTTCGCCAATGACTGTAAGGAATAGAGTCAGTGGCTTCTGGTTTCATACCCGGTGCTCACATTACCTTTAAATTGAGCATCTACGATGTCCAGTTTACCCATGTGTCGAGCAGCAGAAAGTAAGCTCTTCGCTCGGTCCTTATCGTTCTGAAGGATGGAGACCAAGGCCGCCGCATCATCATCGTTTGCACCATTTAATGCATCTTCGGTGATCATTGGGAACTGGAGCAATTGCGACTTGCCAGGCAAAAGTGCTTGGGCGAAATATGCGTGCAGGCGCATGACTTCAACGGTTGTCGTTAGCCACCCATGACCGAGAGCCATGGCCAACAGCGAGCCTAGTAGCACGGGTGTTTGTAACAAAAGCTCTCGTTGCACTGCACGGCCGGTCAGCATACATAAACCAACGAGCAATATAATACTCACGCGATCTTAAAGAGGGTGAAGGAACGGGTATCCGCGCGAGATGTGCGTATAGCAAAGTAAAAGCGAGCTTGGACCCTGGCGATTTCAGATTCGCAAAGATGGTGTTCGCGGATGCTCCCAAGCTCTCTGCGACTTTGCGGGTGAGCAATTCCACTTCAGCATCATGTTTAATCGCTTTGAGAATTTGAGGTTTTTCACTCTCGCATGCTTTGCCAAGAGATGAGACGAGAACAGGGGCGGTGGTTTCTTCTGCAATATCTTTGAAGAAGATGGAGGCCGTGTCCACTTGTACGCCATCCTTGGTTCGCGATCGTGAGCCGAACCACCACTTGCCCTATAAATTCATCAGAGAGTGTATGCAGTCTGAGAAGAGCATACTTACGACAATGTACGGTAAGACGCCGCCGATTACTAGGCCGTACATGCCAAGGACCCATATGTTGTTGTGTGCGTCTACGACCCAAGGTGGAAGCGCCAAGCCAACCTGTACGGTTTGCTTCCCATCTGGATGTCCGTACTCGAGGAAGTTTTTGCGGACAGTCTCGTCAGTGAGAGCTTTGTATGCCTTGGTAAGCTCGATGTAATGGTCTGCTGCTTGCTCAGCCGTTTGTCCTTCTGTGAGTTTGACGGTATCGGGGTGGCTGTTATTTGTATTAGACGCGTTAGCTGCAAGCTGGCGGTTGTGCTCACAATTTAAGAGACAGTTTCTTGTAAAACCTCTTAATCTCCTTTTCTGTAGCGCTCTGTCAAGGTATGAGGAAAATTATACACAAAAAAGAAGAAATGAAGGTTAGCTAACCGGGCTGATGCCAAGAATGGTAAAAGGATCGTATACGGTGATTGTTGTCTTGGAGGTCAAGACGAAATAGAGCACTATGGCAAATAGCGTCCATCCAAACATAACACCAAGAGTTCTGAAGGGATATTAAATTCAGTTCTAGTCTTGGCCGCGATATGTGTGCTGCCACGTACAATGAACTGACACCAGGTTTGAGGAGCGAAGGGCGGTCTGCGCGATGAATTTGTTCGCGATTTTCGATGCATTCTTTGCATTTACAGCCGTCAATGGCAGGAGCAGACTCTGTAGAAAAGCGGTAAGCTCGAAATGCAGGTCGAGGTGGCATCGATACTTGCTCAAATTCGCGACCAAAGACCATGTTAAAGGGATAAGAATGAGTGCAAGAAATGTTAAAAGGAAATATGCGGCAAGCCCGCCGTCGTAGTTATACTCCGCCATTTGCCAGCGAGGTGGAGGAGGTTCAAGGTTGGATATTTCAACTCTTACTTGGACCGCGTTCACCCAGGCAAAAAGAATAATACAAAAATCACCCAAAAATATTCTTTTGGTACACAATGCGTTGTTGATGGAGAGTCCCCTATTCGAGTCTGGCTACGTCGCCCGCGTTGATCGCACTCTTCAATGCATCTAGAATGAATCCCGCTCTCAAGGACTCGTCTAACGCATTGGTCCATGTCCAATGCTGTCGTAACCATTCTCGACTCTCCTGCCATGGCAGACTCAGGTGGTAATCAAAGTCTTGAAGCATCGCTCTTTGGAGCCTTTCAAACTGCTGTACGGTTGCACACTTCTGCATCTTGCGTCGTAGACTAGATTCCTGATCAGATTTGGTCGACCTTAATGACATCCAGTACTTACCAGCGGTGATGGGGCACATCGTCCAACATGATCGTTGCTCCTCGAGCAGCCCAGATGTATGTGTACATCACTGTCTCTATCTGGGTGAGCTCGGGCGCGTACTCGTCTGCGAGGGCTTGTCGCAAATATGTGCCATTCCACAGCCGCATAAACACCCAAAGGGTGAAAGAGCATATCATAAATGGCATCTGCACGTCAAGGTGCAACGAATAAAGCTGTCCTTCTATATCAAGCCTGGTTTGACATTAGTTTTAATGGGCAGGAGGGGGAATGGAAGCACACACGGAGATTGAACGATATATTTCTCTAATATCGCCGTTGCCCATTTTGCTGTGAAAAAGCTTTCCTCTACCGACTGCGTCACCCGAGCGAGTTGATACTGCAACGTTTGATACTGCCAGGACTAAACATTATTCAGCAAATGATGTCCGGGAGCAGCCTACGGAACATACCGCAAATTCTAGTGAGCAAGCTTGATGCAGTTTACGAGCGCCATCGACAAATGCTCTATCGATGATTTGGTTGCCGTGCTTCCGCTTCGCCAACGCGCCTTTCAAGTACCATGTGACCAAGATCCAATCAAAGTGTTGCTTTTCTTCGAGATTCCTTGCCTCCATCCATTTTCGGACTTTCCCCAGGGCAATAGAGCTCATGTTTGGCTGTCCCATTTGCTTTGGCAATACCTCCTGGGCGATATCCATCAGCTCAATGATAACCTCAAACAACTTCCTATCGATCGACAATAAGGTGGTACTATGATCTCGATCAGCGAGTCAATAGCACTTGTACTCGGGCTGACATACCATTTAACATCCACCTCCAAACCTCTGCTCCAAAGCACGACAAACATGCAAATTGAATACGTTGCGAATGCGCGGAAGAGGCGAGTCCCGAGTCTGATCCGCAGAGGATTCCGTTTGGAGAACGCTTCCTCGCAATTGCTGAGAAACAGCTGGGATTTGATCAAATGACCATATAACCATAGCGCATGAGCGACGATTTCGATACTTGTTTTTCGGTCAGTATGGAGGTTGTGCACCTCCTCAAGGAAACGGCTATGAAGGAAGCGGGGACTTTACGCCGCGTTCAACGTGCGGACCACCAAGTGTGAGTGCACTTACATAATGATATTCTCCTTCTTTAAGCACATCTCACATAAATACACAGTCGCCCAATAGGTCAAACATTGTAAAAGACTATTCTGATGGTTGATCTCGCCTGGAACAACCATATCTCCGACGTATGCCACGACCATAGGCTGGTTCTCGTCGTTGTCCTGCACGTTGGAGGTCCGTTAGTGTGGAATTTGAGGTATGAAGGCTACTTACACTTTCTTCATCCGACGCGTCGTATAGGGCTGGGTCGTTTTCGGGACTAGAAGTTGGTTCATCTTGATCCAAACTATCACTCAAAGACGTGTCGCTGAGTATAAAGTCTTCTTCGAACGGAGACGACGCGACCTCGTCACTGGCTGGTGCAACTTGGCTCTCGTCCCTAGCAGCCAAACCGCTGGAGGGCATTATAACTTGAGAAAGAGCATTACCGTGATCTTTGTTGTTGATTTGAGACGCGTTCGACGCGCCGTTCATACTGATGGGTGGAAAATAAATGGTCGCGGTCGGGTGTACGATGGCTGGGATGTTTGCGCCACTGAGCCGTGTATCTAGTTGACGATTATTTATTGAAGGATAATAACACAAACCATTGCACCATGATTCAGATGCAACCAACCTTCATTCTTACCTTGTTAGCCATCGCATGTCCGCGTTCAGCCATTCATTGAAGATTGTTGTCCTTAGCACCTCATAAAAAAATTGGAGTTTTTGAGGTAACAATAATGCAATAATCATCTATTGTAGAGCATCTTTTTATCAGTTCTCGGTACTCGGCTTGTGGCCTCTCTCTAGGTCCCGCAAAAGTCGTCTCTCAAATCTCTCCACAATGGACGCAACATCATCATCACCTACACCGCACCAGCGAGCGGCTTGCGAGACCACTAATTGGTAATCTGGAGGAAGGTCACCCAGTATATCCGTTGTGCTGAAGATGGTGTGGTGGCTCCCTCGCGAAAATGACTCGGAATCTTCAGAATCCTGTTTCTGTAAGGATTTTGTCTTTTCTGAATTACCAGTCTCTGCAGTAGGCCAAGGTTTGAGGTTGGCGGAGGCCGCCTGCGCAGGTATTTGGAACGTTCTTTCCAGCAGCACATCTTGTGCTGTAAAAGATTAAGGGTACGATCATACTCACTATGTGTGGCCATACATTGCATATTATTACCCAGAAGTGCCTTTGTGCAAAAATCAAGATAGTGATCGATGTCAGAAGGGGTTAATTCCAATGCAGTCCTATATAACGTTAGAGGCAAGAAGTACCCATCAGGATTCCTTACCTGGCTTCCGCACCAGAGACCTGTTCATCCTCGCGCCGAAGGCGTGATAAAATCTCTTCTTGTGGTGGCAAACCAGGTAAAAAATCGTCCTCGGAGATATCCTTTCTGTATATAAATCTAAATGGCTTCATCGTATAGTGTCTTCGAAACAGGACAGACCTTAGTCTGCCGTCTAGCCCATATATCAACTTCAGTAGGAGTATGATTGCGCAAATCAGTGCCAGTTCCACAGGTATATTATCCCCCCTTTGCATCGTCAGAAGCTTTCCTGATGTATCGACTACTTGAGTGGATAATGAGGGATGTAACGTGAGAGGTATACGTAGCATATCTGCGAATGTTTTTGTCATATGATAGAAAACAGCTGCAAATGGAATCAAAAAGGTTGAAGATTGAGAAAAAGGGAATGCCTCAACTTGGCAAGTGTAGCGCCTCGATAGCTCGAGCAAGGATGTGGGACGTATTTGCTTCTGGAACCTCGATTTGATACGTATTGTGCAATTTGCGGGTGATTCGAGAAGACAGAGAATGGAGCTGTAATGGACGAGGAGAAATCTATTGAAGCAGTCGGTTGATGCTTGATTGCACGACATAGTGACCAACCTGGATACTCAACGAGTGTACTAGCGCTGGACTCATATGCACAATCATAGACCCTGGAATTATACCGCGTGCTACAACGTTGAGGTATGGCAAGGTGAAATCATTGACGAGGCTGGAACCCTAGTCAGCCCATGGCTACCAGACTTGGAAAGAACAACTTGATCAGATCAATATAGAGAACTGGTATTCGAAGCATCCAGCAAGATATTACCAGAACAGCTATTGTGCACAATGGGGAAGATTGTCTGGATGTAGACCGATTTCCTCTTGTCCCAGGAAGCTTGACGCGCTGATAGTCTCTGCCCTCCGTTACTTGCAACTCCTCTTCTCCTGAGCTATCGGAACTAACGTCGGAAAGTTTGTTCAAGAGATCTGTGAGGTCGTTGTTGGGTTCCAAACTAATTTCGGCTTTCTCGTCGTCAGAAGAACCCACTACTTGATCGGAGTCGGAAAGTTCCTTAGATTCTGGGTTAATTGTCGGCTCTTTGTAACCTTCGATCAAACTTTGGTCTTCCTCTGCAAAATATGAGATGACGCATTTACAGGGAAGGGAATCAGGCTGACCAGGGCGCATAGCGGGATCAAAATCGGTGGTTATTTCCAAATGCAGTTGTTCTCGCATCATGGTTAAATATAAAGTCCACACATCCCTAGAGATGGCCTCGAACTCGGGTGGCAATTCCCACAGCTTCTGTAAGGCATTTACCTGGAGGCGAAGGAGAAGTTGAAGACTTTGAAAGTACAAGAGACGTGCACGATTGCCATGATAGACTGACGGCCAGTCAACCCGAGTGTATACCAATTATCTCGGTCGGACACACCAGCAGGGTTTGCTCGTTGCCGTTTTGTCTTGAGTTTTGTATTTCCTGTTCTCCTTTGGCGTAATACATGGCCCACAGTTTCTGTCAGTTCGGTTGTTTCGTTGCGATAGTTCTTTGTTCATCGTTTAGAAGCAGAGCGCGAATATGTGAACAAGGATGAACCTGAAGAATATGACCTTCACTGCAAACTAGCATCCCACTGGACGGCTCCTTTCTCCATTGGCGTGAACGACAGATGGGGCATCGAAGCTTGGCCATGTATATGGGAGGTGAGGTCAAGGTGGCAAAAGCGAACTCACCTTGCACCGCGACCTATGATTAATTACATCCTCCTTGTTTCTCGACAAGGTATGCTTTTTAGGAGATAACATGCGCATAATTCTTATCAAGCATCGTCTGGACGCATAGGCAAGGTTCGCCTCGCCAAATGGTTTACAACTATCCCCCCAAAGGCCAAAGGAAAGATCGTCAAGGACGTCACACAACTCGTACTTGGTCGGCGCACGAGAATGTGCAATTTCTTAGAGTACAAAGGTAAGCACTCAAAATACGAATTCGCTTTGAACGAGATTTACATGCGAATTACAGATACAAAGGTTGTTTATAGAAGATATGCTTCTTTATTCTTCGTTTGTGGTATTGGATCTGCAGATAATGAATTGGTGACTCTGGAGATTGTTCACCGTTACGTGGAGGTACTCGATCGGTACTTTGGAAATGTGAGCCACAATTTCTATAGATGCATAGAGACGTAGCTTACCTGCAGTATTAGGTATGCGAATTGGATTTGTAAGTATGAGTTGGCTACATTACTCCATACTCAACCTTCGCAACAGGATATTCAACTTTCAGAAAGCATATGCGGTGAGATGAACTCACCTCCTCTTTCAATCTGTTTTGAACTTGTTTAGATTCTCGATGAGCTAATCATTGCCGGCGAGCTCCAAGAGTCTTCCAAGAAATCTGTACTCCGAGTGGTATGGCCATCAGTCCTCGCTATTCTCTTGCTGAATATTTTGGGTTTCAGGTTGCACAATCGGATTCGATTGAAGAGGCGGAGAATAGTGAAGACACGCTAGCTCGCCTTGGGTCTCGGAGTGGATAGTCCAAAAATTTCGGGATCACCTACGAACTTGTTTGGCCTCTGCTGTATCTTAGCACTCTCCCGCCTTCTGAATGCTTATTGCGTATATACACTTGTTTTGACCTGAAGTTAGCCCCGGATGTTGCTCGACGGTCAACGGTGGTAATAAGTACCAGTCTTCCCCTTCCATGATAATTGATCATATCACAAAATTCTCAAAATAATATAACACAGGTACAATACATGCCGAGTGTCTCATCAACTAGTGCACAACCTCCAGCGAACCCTCTTTCGAAGTTGCGTTTCGTACATATCGTCGCACTCTCGCTAGTCGTTCGACTTGCATTGATTGTATATGCCGAATATCATGACGCCCATTCCGTCTTGAAGTACACCGATGTAGATTATCGAGTCTTTTCGGATGCTGCTCGTTTCACCCTCAACCCGTCGGACGGTAATTACGCAAGGGGTTCGCTGGGGAGAGATATACCTCTGGGAGAGTACGTATTGCTCTCATAGCTACTTCCAGCCTCTTTATGACCAGTATTCCTATTTGTTAGCCCGTACACACGCGCCACGTATAGGTATACACCACTCCTCGCCCTGCTTCTTGCTCCGAACGAGTGGATTCACCCGACATTTGGGAAGATTCTGTTTTCGCTATCAGACGTCCTTATAGGGATACTACTGAGGCGTTTACAAACGGCGCCTTCCAAAGGCAGTCATACTGCACTTAGAGGAAGTCCTTCCTCAAAATGGATAGCACGCGGTCTTAATCGTGATGAGATCGTACTCACTGTCATTTGGATGCTCAACCCACTTCCCGCAAATATCTCAACAAGAGGAAGCGCAGAGTCGCTTCTCGGCCTTATGGTCATCGCGACGTTATACTTTGCATTACAAAAGAGATGGACACTATGCGCTACTCTCCTCGGACTCAGTATTCATTGGAAGATTTATCCTATCATTTACCTAAGCAGCCTAATTCCACTTGTCGGCGCAGAAGATGATGACTTTCACCAAATCGGCCTTCAATACTGGATCAAATGGTGCACAAATCGAAAAAGATTGCAATTTGCTGCGACCACCATCTTCTCTTTCGGTGTTCTGTCAGCATTGATGTACCTAATGTGAGTACTTGCACTTGTCTGACTGGGGACGATACCAACGACCAATGATTCAGATGGGGGTACCCCTTCTTACAACACTCATACCTCTATCACGTTGGACGCACAGACCACCGGCACAACTTTAGCGTTTATTTCTACCCGCTCTATTTGGGCCTTGTCCGCCAGCGCCCAGATGGCTTCATAGAAGCTCAATCAAAGCTTCTTTCACCAGCAGCCTTTCTCCCTCAGGTCATCATCTCGATTGGTGGCGGATTTTATCTAGCATGGTCGCTACTCGACGGTCAAATCCAAAAAGCCTCGCAGAAGACGCAAGGGAAAGAAGATCCAGCATCGTCTACCCTCGCCTCAGATAGAAGCTCAAAAGCGGTATCAATTGCACAGCACCAGAGTCTCGAGCACTTGCCCTTCATCTTCCTCGTTCAGACGTTCACGTTTGTGACCCTCAACAAAGTCTGCACCTCGCAGTACTTTATGTGGTATCTTTGGTTCTTGCCACTCGTCATCCCACGACTACTTCCTGTACCAGGAGCTGCTACCGGGATCTCCGTCACGAGATGCATTGCTATGGTGGTGCTCTGGGTTGGTGGGCAAGCATTATGGCTATCTCAGGGATTTCGGTTAGAATTCCTGGGCGAAGATGTCTTTTTGGAGCTGTGGGTCAGCGGTCTAGTCATGCTCGGCATTAATGCGTGGTTAATCGTGACTTTGGTCCAAAGATACAACTGGCAATAACTCGTGATTAACTTATATAATGGACAGCCCTGTCGATAATACAATGATCGATAGACTTTTGCGCAATTTAGTGTGGCGAATATAATGTTTCCAGATATAAGAAACAAGGGAAAGCTGGTTGGCTCCAAGCAAGGGCCGACATTCAGCTATTGTATTACAAGAGACTACCGATTTGTTACGCAGTTTGAAGATTGGACACTAAAGCAGTAAACAAGACAATTAATTTCCTTTTTTCTCCGGCTGCGGGCCATCGTCCTCGTTGTCTGACCTCTCATCGTCGAGGTTTGCGCTGAAAATAGCCCTAGACAGTAGGGTTAGTGATAAGGCTTGTGCAGAGGCAGAGTAAGGTTTACCTCAGCAGAATACGCCAGATGAGGAAGTACCAGAAGAGATTGATAAGCTGAAGAAGAGCGATGGGAATGAATATCTGATACTTGACCCACGGGGCCATGAATTTTCCATTCTTTGGATCCCAGACCTTGGAGGTGTATCTAATAAACTCTTGTCAGGCGTCGAGGTGGTTTTAAAAATCATAAATTTACGCACGGGATGAGATCGAAATGGAACCAGACCGAGTATAGGATGACAAGGTTGACATAATGGCGCAGATAACTGGAGGAAGGCGGTCGATTCAGATGATATAGATAGGCACGACATGAAAGACTGACCTCCACACGCATGTGAACCATGCAAAGGCTATAGTTTTGGTCTTTTCCATTTGCAAGTAGTTGAAACATTTGGATAGCTGAGTGGACGGATAAGTTTGCGCCAAAAATATTTTCAAGCAGTACTGACCGCGAGGAAGACGTCAGACCAATCCATGGTTAGATAAATGGCATTTCCGATCAAGGTGAGGTTGAACAGATAACTCCAGCCAATCAACCAGAGCGTCACGATGTGGTGTGCAACGAGTTCTTGGAAGTCGCTACGCGGTTTCTCTACCTTGAGGACGAGGAGAAGGAACTGCTGGCACCAGTATGCGGCTTGTAGGAGGTAGTAGGGCTTGAGAGTGCCAATCATTTCCCAATGAGGATAGTCTGTTCAGGGGCAGATCAGTGATGTGGGACATGTGAAATTGGTGACTAAAGCGCACTAATCCAAAAATATTCGACACGGAAATACCAAGTTGGGAGGTATCGGTACATTGTCCACTGGAGGTTCGGTCAGTACAAGTGCCCTTTTTCTGATGGGTCCCATGCACGAACCAAACCAAGCGAGCCCAAGGCGGTGAAATAGATGACAGCGTAGCCTTGTTCAGCGAATCTGTCGAGTTTTGCGGGCTTGCGGATTCCATAGTGACGGGCAATCGGCTTGAGGAGGTAGATGGTTAACGACTGTCGAACAAACGACCAGACGATAATGTAGTACGCTATGAACGCCAAGTCCTGGTTCGATAGTCAAAAAAAAATTACATCTAAAAACTTGGGAAATTAATTCTGACCCAGTAACTTTTGGCATAGGCGACAAAGCCTTCTGGCGTGTCGGGAATACGATTCGACACCCACACTAAGCGCGCCCATGGATTGTCATGGTCAGGGAGCACGACCGCCCATAGGGCAGCCAATACCAAAGGTCCGATGAGTAATTTGAACGAAGATGCTAAAAATGAGTGGGGGGAGTTGGCGTGAACAACGTGGCCTGTGAGAACGGGCAACCATAAATAGGGCACTGACAAGGGCGTATCATCCATTTCATCGACACGATATCTTTCCAAAACGAAGGCTGGGGGCGCTTCCTCGTTGGGAACATGGGTGGCGGGCTGCCGGCCAAGCTCGTCATCGGGCTGCAAAAAAGGAGCTAATTATCGACATTTGAGCGTTAACTGACAGCTCGAGTACATACGATTGGACAGCCATAGAGCCAGCAATGTGATGCTTTGGATCATTTCTAGTTGAGAATGGCGCGTGAGTCGACCGAAGCTGCTTACATATAACAACTTACTCAATCTCCTCGAGAGCCTCTTGGAAGGATCCGGCTCTCGGTCTTGGGCGTACTTTGAGGCCCTGTTTGTTGCTCATGATGGGGGTCGTTGTCGAAGGTCGAGGGAGGGAGGGAAGAAGAAAAAGATTCCACTTTGAAGAGACTGGTTGGGGACAAAGGTTGCCGCGCGCGCCGGTGCCGGCTTCTCCGATTCGAATGGGGCGCCCAATCGAATTTCTAGAAATATATATAAAATCACGTTGTAGCTGGGAAATTCGGATTTGACAATTTGACGCTACAATATATGCGAATACTATTAACTACTCCTTGAATGTTTACCACTTTGGGCCTTTTCAAACAAAT
>KN824378.1:63056-74859 GCA_000827415.1 Serendipita vermifera MAFF 305830
CTAGCTTTGAACGGGCCAGTCCTTGGGTTTGCACATAACAGGCTACAAAACTGGGCGGACCTGGCGGACAAATGGTATGGACTAGATACTCTATCTAGCCTTCGTGATGTCCTAGCTTTGTCGCGGCAAAATACGGTAAGATTCTTTATGGCATCTGATTTAGAGACCTCACGCATTCTTAGTCTCTCAAAGTAACGGAAGGCGTAGTTGATAATGGTCTAGAAACAGTGTGTTCCATTGGATGTGACCCTGTTCGCTTTGCTAATGTGCCTCCCCGCCACTTCGGTGTTCGAAGATTGTGCGTGCTTCAGCTGTGCTCGAGTCGAAGCTAAACGGGATCACGTATTTCTTATCATAGAATGTACGTCGTCTATTACATTAACCGGTGTTGTTATTTACATAGACGAATAGACAGTGCGTGCACAACTCACCCTAACCGACCTGACGCACTGATACAGCCTTTGATACATACGATTCTCAGAGAGTGCGTTTGTATTCGTGCCTTGTCAATTACATTGACTGACTATTTTGTTTACACTCGTGATAAAGATTGTAAGTTACTTATAAGTGGATTTAAGATGACTAAGCCTATACGTCGTCGGACCGATACTTATAGATGGCACGTAGTTATGATATCAGGGATTTTATCATTGACTAATATTAAACACACACGATTTAACTACAGACGGTGAGTGTTTATGGCATTTTAGCTCTCGCAGCAATTATTGATGGGCACTGGGAAATTCCTAGTCGGAATACGTATGCATTTGTTTTATCACAACCTGGCAGTGATCGTTAAAGACGTTTTTGGTGCGTCCTTGCTCGCAGTTTGTGCGTATTGGCGTTATCAGAAACTGGATATGATCGCTGACGACGTTTTGGCGCATTATTGCTCGCAGGGAGTGCGTATGGATGTTATCAGAAGCTGGCCGTGATCGCTGACGACGTTATGGGCGTTCTTGCTCGCAGCTGGTGCGCATGTGTATTATCAGAAGCTGGCCGCGATCGCTGACGACGTTTTGGCGCGTCCTTGCTCGCAGTATGTGCGTATGTGTGTTATCGAAAGCTGTTCGGGATCGCTGACGACGTTTTGGCGCGTTCTTGCTCGCAGGGAGTGCGCATGGATGTTATCAGACGCTGGCTGTGATCGCTGACGACGTTTTGGCGTGTTCTTGCTCGCAGAGAGTGCGTATCGGTATTATTAGAAGCTGACCACGATTGCTGACGGCGTTTTGACGCTTTCCTGCCCGCAGAGAGTGCGTATGGGTGTTATCAGTAGCTGGCTGAAATCACTGACGACGATTTGACGCTTTCCTGCTCGCAGAGAGTGCGTATGGGTGTTATCAGAAGCTGACCACGATTGCTGACGGCGTTTTGACGCTTTCCTGCCCGCAGAGAGTGCGTATGGGTGTTATCAGTAGCTGGCTGAGATCTCTGACGACGTTTCGGCGCGTTTGTGCTCTCAGTTGGTGCGTATGGGTATTATCAGAAGCTAGGCATAATCGCTGACGACGATTTGACGCTTTCCTGCTCGCAGAGAGTGCGTATGGGTGTTATCAGAAGCTGGCCACGATTGCTGACGACGTTTTGGTATTCTGCTGCCTGCAGGTCGTGCGTATCGGTGTTATCAGAAGCTGGCCATGATCGCTGACGACGTTGTGGGGCGTTCTTGCTCGCAGGGAGTGCGTATGGTGCTATCAGAAGCTGACCGTGATATCTGACGGCGTTTTGGCCCCTTTCCTGCTTGCAGTTCGTGCGCATGGTTGTTATCAGAAGCTGGCCGTGATCGCTGACGACGTTTTGGCGCGTTCCTGCTCGTAGTATGTGCGTATAGGTATTATCAGAACCTGGCTGTGATCACTGACGATGTTTTGGCACGTTATTGCCGGCAGGGAGTGCGTATGGGTGCTATCAGAAGCTGGCCGTGATCGTTGATGACGTTTTGCTGCGTTCTTGCTCGCAGGATGTGCGTATCAGTGTTATCAGTAGCTGGCTGAGATCGCTGACACCCTTTCGGCGCGTTCTTGCTCGCAGGATGTGTGTATCAGTGTTATTAGAAGCTGACTGAAATCGCTGACGCCGTTTCGGTGCGTTCTTGCTCGCAGGATGTGCGCATGGGTGTTATCAGAAGCTGGTCATGATCGCTGACGACATTGTGGGGCGTTCTTGCTCGTAGTATGTGCGTATGGGTGTTATCAGAACCTAGCCGTGGTCGCTGACGATGTTCTGGCGCGTTCTTGCTTACAGCGAGTGCGTATGGGTGTCGTCAGAAGCTGGTCGTGATGGCTGACGACGCTTTGGCGCATTTTTGCTCGCAGGGAGTGTGTATGGGTGTTATTAGAGGCTGGTCGTGATCGCTGACGACGTTTCGACGCGTTCGTGCTCGCAGGTCGTGCGTATGGGTGTTATCAGAAGCTGGCTGAGATCGTTAACGACGTTTTTGGCGCGTTCTTGCTCGCAGTTCGTGCGTATGGGTGCTATCAGGGGCTGGCCGTAATCGCTGACGACGTTTTGGCGCGTTCCTGCTCGCAGTTGGTGCATATCGGTGTTATCAGAACCTTGCCGTGATCGCTGACGACGTTTTGGCGCGTTCTTGCTCGCAGGATGTCCGTATCGGTGTTGTCAGAAGTTTGCCGAGATCGCTGACGCCGTTTCGGCGCGTTCTTGCCCGCAGGATGTGTGTATCGGTGTTATCAGAGGCTGGCCATGATTGCTGACAGCATTGTGGGGCGTTCTCGCTCGCAGTATGTGCGTATGAGTGTTATCAGAAGCTGGCCGTGATGGCTGACGACGTTGTGGGGCGTTCTTGCTCGCAGGGAGTACGTATAGGTGCTAGCAGAAGCCTTCTGTGATCGCTGATGACGTTTTGGCACTGTCCTGCTCACAGCGAGTGCGTATCGGTGTTATCAGAAGCTGATCGTGATCGCTGACGACGTTTTGGCACGTTCATGCTTGCAGGTCGTGCGTATCGGTGTTATCAGAAGCTGGCCGCGATCGCTGATGACGTTTTGGGGCGTTCTTGCTCGCAGTTCGTGCGTATGCGTGTTATCAGAGGCTAGCCTTGGTTGCTGACGATGATTTGGCGTTTTCTGCTCTTAGAAGGTATGTGTCCGCGTTATCGGACAACTACAGTTATTGCTGAGGGTCTTTTGACACGTTTCCATCCGTAGACGGTCCGTATCTATACTACGTATTTCTCCATGGCTACTAATCCCTATCATCTCCTACTTATAACCGTAGGACGTGCGTATCCAAGTCGTAAATGAATTAGTAATTCGCTGAAAAGCATCTGCTTCGTTCATGCACGTAGGATGTGCGTACTATTGTTGCACCTTAGAGCTCTTTTACTTATCTTACATCCTATATATACTCATCTAGGAGGTATGTACCGAGCTCAAAATGTTGCATTTTGCTCAAATTCCATCTATTCTACGCTAGAAAGTGCGTACGTCTTCATAGCAACGATTTTAGTTAATCTCACTTAAATGAAGCTGGTATGTGCCCGTTCAAAACGTGACTGCATGTTGTCTACTCATGCTGTTACTGTATCATGCCCGTAGAAGGTATGTAATGTCTTCTGTTTTCGCTCTCACGGGGGAATACTTGCTTATCTACGATTCTAGAAAGTGCGTAATGTCATTAATTTTCAGTTTTTCATACCTTCAACGTTGGTCCATCTGAATTCACAGGAAGTAAGCGTTTGCACCATGTCCCACATCGCTTCGCGAAGACTATATGCTAACTTCATTCCTATAGTTTGTGAGGACAATGTCATCGATTATTCTATGTCCTAAGCATTTTCTTTAGGAGGACCGCAAGGCGGAGTTACCGCAGTATATCAAGTAGATAGGGGCAATAGAACCACGAGATTCGTCAGGGTATGTAGTTTCGCACATTGCCACCAAAACCAAATGCGACCTAAACCTTGCCAGACTCCAATTGGACTATGCAACGTTAGCTTCTGGGGAAGTTACGAGGGGGAATATTATCTGGAAAACCATCACGTTTTGTGAGAGGCTTGACTCTATGGGTGCTGTACTGGTACTGTCTAGTTGAGAATTAATCAATGTAACGACCTGGACCTGCCACTGATATAAAGCCCGACTGGACAGCCTGGCCTCGAAGCAAAGTCGATCGGAACCAAAACTTGAGTCCAAGGTGTTCAACAGAAGCGTTTTGATCCAGCATATCGAGCTGCTGTAGATGATTACAAAAGCGAGTTTCTTTTATTAATATAATGAACGGATGCTTTAGCGAAACTCTGCATGTGTTTATTGTAGAACATGCAGAAGCAAATGCACAGCCATTTAGAGTAGGTTTACATGAGAAACTCAGTAAATGACACTTGGGGCAAAGAGGTGGACAGAATAAGAACAAAAAGGATACGGAGTGCGGTGAGTTGTAGAAAGCGTTCGTGTAGCCACGATCGTGCAAACTCATGACCATCAAACCACAAATGATGATAGTGGTACACATTAAGGCGAATTTAGTATATAAATGATGTTTATGGGGGCAATCTATTACCTATGACCGCTTTGCTGGCTTAGAGGTTAACAAGAGAGGCGAAAGAGATCTCTGACATCGTGTTCGACAACGCATAAGTGCCCTATATCATATATCTATTTGATAAGAGTGGAGGATGAAATGGAACTCACAACGAATATGTCTGGTAGCGGGTCGTACGACCCTTTCTGCTTTGGTGCTCACTTTCACCCTCGTCTTCGTCGTTTCCTTCTTCTTTGGTTTGGACAGTTCAGACGCATCCATCATCTGCACATCTAGCATTGATGATGTCGCTACGACAAATAGTTGTTCCACAAGTGCGCGTTGACCAAAGAATATACGGCCTGGTGCGTTAGAACCGGAGTCGCCATCTTGATCAGGGGGATAGCTGCTGTCGTAGAAATTGGGAATGCTCGAGAACTCTCTTTTCTACTGCTCATCCCAGACAAAAGGCTGATTACCGAGCGAAGCTCGCAATCGACGGCTGGCATTGGATATAATGCGGCTTTCCTCTGAGTAAGCCTCGACTAGAGGTATATCACGAGTACATCTTTGTGTGAACAATGTTCCCCCGTCCTGATTTAGACATGCCGGGTGATTCGGATTACAGAATAGTATCGAAGTGGAAGTAGGTCTAAAAGATATCCTCTTAGTCAAAGAAGTAGCGGAATAAGATGAGAGTAAGGAGTGGGTGGCGTGGTTGGAGGCTGAGCTGGTTTGCTACTTATTCGGAGGCGGTGACCGGCTTGCTTACTCTTCAAGCTCCGCGAGACAATGTGACTCTCAAATCTCCATATGCAGTTGTAGTTTAAACGTTTACACCCTATGTAACACGAAATCAACTATCAAACATCATCACGTCTGTCATCAATGGAACCCAGAATGCATATGCAAAGTGATCAAGAAGTGCGTGGGTTCCACAATCCCATGTATGTAATCTGAGAGTAAAAGAGGGCGGAACGGAGCTTTTTACGTATGGAATAGGAGCTCTTGGGGGTCGAGTTTGCTGGTCCACGCGTGAAGTTCCTAGTCTGACGACACGAAGAGGTTTACACACTTTTCGTCCCCTAACATATAGAATGATTGGATTGAGCGGTTGTATTCGGGGAGGACCCTGCCTATTGGCGTTCAATCGCGAGTAGGGTCCACGTCCAGTGGCCGGAGACTGTTGATGGGCCATCTAGACCTTCGCTGCCGACGGGATAACCCAGTTGAAGTTCCTCTTTTGTGTCGTTGAACCATCCGAAAACCGCCTCGCTAGCCTCTTCCCTCTACGCAAACGCCTCTGACACTTGGTAGGCTTTTCGCGGTATGACGCTGTTTCGTACTCTTCATAAGTCCCTGGGATCCATGTAGACTGAGAATTTTAGAGCAGGGGCGGTCGAGGGCCTTCTACAGGAAAGAGGGGAGAATATGGGTAGGAAACACATGAACGACCTAACGTCGTCTGAAATGACGCGTAAATGAGCTGTGTGTGGCATAATGCCTGACAAAGAGGTTTAGGAGAGTGGTGGAGGATGAAACAGAGGAGTCGTTGAAAGGGAGAGTGTGCTTGGGTACGTCGGATTCGCGCTTGGGACGCGTTCGCAGCAGCGATCCGAAAAGAACCCCGAGGGCAAATATAGTACCATATTAGCGGGTGAGATTCTCGCTTGCATATCTGGACGTTGTTTTCGGCTGCGCATCAGGATCGTGACCTGACCTGGAGATGGTGAGCATAGAATTGCTACACGAGAAGTACAAGTACTCACGGGAGGATATGCTAAAGGGTTGAAAAGCACAGCACTCTCGCTACACGATGTCTGGTATGGCCTGGGATGCGACAGTGGCGGGACTGCCGAGGATTTAGTGGATATTAAAGGGCTTATATGGGCTTTTGAGTATGAAGAGATTCGTTAAACGGGTCGTACACTTGCCCGTAGCTTTACGCCTGGCCACCCAGATATGCCTTGACATTGCGGGTTTCGAGATTAGGGTGACGTTTAATAGCCATTATGAGGAGACTAAAATTTATGTATATAGAGGGAGTCACTAATTATACAAGAACGCGTTATAAATCAGCCTTCATCTGTTCGAGGTTGTGTTCTCGGAATCGGAAACAGTACAAGCACCTTGCCGTACCTTCAGATTTGAACCAGACTATGAAAATTGCCTTTATATTTGCATTTTGGAGCCAAGGCACGAGTTAAATGCCCAAACGCGCTCGTCCGTTTGTCAAAAATATTGAAGGCTGCCATTATCGCTGGTCCCCTTTGAAATCAAAACAGTATGCCTCGTTTTATTTGCGGCCGCACGTGTAGTTTTCGTTAATCTGGAAGGTATACAAGACGGCGAGGATATGGTCGAGTCGAAAAGGCGACTTAGTGTCTTTGCGATGATTGGACGAACCAGCATAACATTCAGACGTTTACATCGGACCTAGCTAGACACTCGATAAATACAAACTAATTCGTCTTTGACATGCTTAATGAGACAATCAGGCTACTTCCACCCTTCTCCGACACTTGTCAACAACCGACCTTGGACTCCTCCATCGCCGTCGCCGAAGTCAAAGCACGTCGTGGGGTAAATTAAACCAATTGTAGTGGCCATTCCACGCCTAATATCCACAAATATTATCTTGACTCGAGCATTGGCGCACATAACCATTCACTCCAGTGACGAGCGCACGCCTGAAAGACCCAGTTGATTGTCTTCTTCAAATCCGAAACTCCAATTTCTGCACTTTCGATATATTGTGGTACCCCAGGATCCATCTCTCCTCCTTCGGCATGCGCCGCTCCCTCTTACCTTTTGGTCTCCCACATTTTAGTCCCCAGCAATTTCTACTCACTCAGTCGAAGATTCAGTTACAGATAATACAGTGCTCCTTGGTCCGGTATGTGGGCGATGGAATCCAGGCGGAAGGGTGGATACCACTCCTTTACGAACGCGCCCTAGTAGGCTTATTCCATCCTCACGTGATAGCTTAACAATCCCTTATTCCAATTGATGATGGATCATCTCTTTTATTCCGGATGACTTCTAGCTACTGCACATTCGCCTGTACCCCTGGTTACTCTTTAATCCTTCATGTCATTTGTTTAAATAGAAAGCACGATTGTCAATATGAACAAGGGTAGATATAAGAGACTAGATATACATTGCTCAATCTCCGTAAGGCCCGCGGTTCGTCGGTCAATTCCAATCGTATTCCTCAGCGGGCTCTGAAAGCCATCAGATCTCGTAGCCGATGTACGAATCGCCCAACGTCCCCATTCAAACCATACCTGTTCGTCCCTCTCCCGTCTCCCCGCCGTGCCCTCTCCCAGGTGGCAGCAAATCCACCGGTATCCAGCCGTCGTTTGCCAGCAACCCAGCAGTGCCTGCAGGCGGAACATACGAGGGATCAGGAAATGGGCTGCGTGATGAGAGAAAAGCAAGGGGGAATCGAGTCTGCGAGTTATGAGGAAAGCGAGGACATGGGCGTTGGAAGAGCAGCGGGTTTGAATACTCATTCCGGGCATAGGATGGTCTATAGCGTCGCTGGGCACCGTTGGTGGACGCATAGGGACACGGGATCAAAAAAGAGCTTGTACGGGCTGATGTTCCTGTCATCGTCATGATATCACGAACACCACCAATGTTATCCCCAACATCTCCAGTCTCGTGAGAATGATTCGTTTGGGCTCATTTGTGTGATGGCGAGTCCATTCCTTGAAGAAGAAAGTCGTCAGTCTGGGAGGGATAGACACGGGGGCAAGTACACACCAGCCACGCCGTTTTATCGATGCTTCTGCGACCCAGGATGATTACGTTGAATGATCGCATTCTGATTGGCTTGTGCTTTAGCGTCTCTGTCGCGGGTGGGGCAGTGGCTGGGGTTCGCTGATGGGCTATTGAGCTCTCCCTCTTCCCGACCCAGTCGACGCAGTCCGGGGAGACTTTCATTCCCACGTGACGGAATCAATTTGAATCCACCTCTCCACTCCGTGCGCCTTCTTCCGATGTCTGGTCGGCGTTTGGCATGTACTGCCTCGCACCCATCTTATAGCCTCTGATGTTTCATACGGTCGAGGCTTCCAGCACGGGCGTGGCTGAGAGGAAGGGGGATCCAATTCGGGTAGGACGGATATGGGCGACCCAGGGTCCTCTGATATACCACGCGAACGTGCCACGACGCATAAAGCTTGATGAGGGCGTTTATAGGAAAAGAGTGAAGGTTGAAATGGAGTAGTCATTGAAAGGGACGAGCGTGCTGTAGTCGGCCTTCGTGCTTGGACCACTTTGTCGGCAGCGATTCGAGAAGTGATCCAAAATGTAATGGTATGACGTGAAGTTATGGCGAGCACCCTTGGATGCTGTTTCGCTGCGTACTGGGATCCTGACTATGGCTTGATAGGTGGTGAGCATAAACATCGAGAGCTTGGTGCACGAGGTATCCAAATACTCACAGGAGAATCCTTTAATGTGCCGAAAAGAGCAGTAATATTGCTGGAGGATGTCTGGCTTGTCGGTGGTCGAACCGCCAAAGGTTTAGCGAGACTTAAGGATTCCAGAAAAGCTTGTAGGGGTCAGAAGGTTACGAAAGGAGGCGATAAATGGGTCGTGCATTGGGCTTTTAGCTGGCCAACCAGAAAACCCCCGACGTTGCGGGTACCAAGATCGAGATTGGATGGCGCTGATGGCAATTGGTATCCAAATATAGAGAAAACTACCAAATATACAAGAAGACAGTACAAATCAACCTTTGTCTATTCGTATTGGAACGAGTTTGGCCGAGTGAAGCGTATACATGATCGCCCATATTGTCTGTGCGGGTATATCTCCCATACAAAGAGATTCCAAACGTGCGGAGACGAAACCTTTCGAAGAGAGTAGCGGTGATCACTGGATGCTGAAGGAAAAGGTACAGATGAAATGCGAAAGCGATGATGCCTTGTGGTCCAGGGATCACGAGAAACAGGTCTTCAATAGACTGCCGGAGTTAGAGTCCATCGATTCGGGTCTATTATACAATTGGCTGGTTGAGGTGGGGTCGATGTCCCGATTTGGATTCACCACCTTGAACTCATCCATCGCCATCGAATATGCCCGACTTTGGTGCTGTAATGAGGCCCTTCAAAAAGCAGAAAATAAGTCATGGCGAAGGCGGCCCCAATTTGAGCGACCAAGCCACTCCCAAGGCCCACAGAGGTTCTCTCGATCCCAATGTAAGTGGACAGCTGGCCAGAGATAATGCCCTCGCTAATATCACTATCTATTACCAGAAAAACCAAGCTGCTACTGTTGCTCAAGAACGACTTCATAGTCCTGCCAGTCCCAGTTCGCAAGCTGGCCCCCCATTCCCCCCCATTACCGCTCATCATGCCGCCAATCCAGGAATCGGAGGCCAAGGTGTTGCTAGTATGATCATAGATGACCCTGTTGATCCCAATGCTCGCACTCAGGATGTCGGCGATGCCACTGCTATTCCCGCAGTTGCCGATATCCCACCCAATGACGAACCTATACTACAAGTCCCAGCCGAGCTTCTCGATATCGAATCTTCTATCTCCAAAGCCAAGGATCTTCGTGACCCTCTAAAGGCGACGACGAAAGCCCTGAAGAAACTGCTCGAAACGGCAAAAGTAAGTGTCTATGTAACAACGGCTGACGCTATTTGGTACTGAGAATAGGATAGAGTATTGGTCCGTTGGGCGACGAGTGGACGGTCCCACTGAGGAGATTTCTCTTTCACCACGATACCCTTGAGAGCCAGGGCAAGCACCTCGAGGATGATTTCAAAATAGATCAGACGCCTCCACCCCCCGAACCGACCGTGATTCATCCACTCGAAATGTATGCAAGGCAAGTGCATTGTCGTCGCATCCTATGGCCCCATTGACTTTCTCCTAGGGAACTCAATAAAGCTTACCGGCTGCTGTGTGAAAGCAAAAACGCCGAGTCTTCTGTTATGAACAACGACGCCGAAGGATCTTCCAGCCAAGAAACTATTACAAAAACGATTGCCAATATGGACAAGATATTTGAGGAATATACCGTCCGTATGATGTTAATCTCACTATATTGGAGATATCTGACTCGATTATAGGATGCTCTACACGAGTTCGCTACTCAATCGATTGTCCAGTTTCAGCCCGACCAATCACAGTCTAATCCGGAACTCCCCAGAGATGGTATGTACCCCCACAAAACAACGATATTCAACCTTACCATGCTCTCTAGTTCACCCCATGTCGCGAAAAGTCCCTAATGTATATGGCGTCCAACACGTTCCCTGTCTTTTGGGCACGCGAGAAAGGACCCTAGCCGCCATTAGCCAATGGGCTGATGAGCAAAGCGATCCAAGGCCTATTTTTCTTCTATTGGATGTTGCGGGATCGGGAAAGTCTACTGTGGCTAAGCATATGACTAACCAGTGGACTCGGGAGAAGCGGCTACTGGCGCGATTCTTTTTTTCACGGGACACGACAACTACCATGAGCACTGACTCCTTCTGCTCGACGGTGGCCAATGCCTTCATCGCACATGATGAGATATTCAAGGTTCCCATAGAGGTCTTCAAGAAACGTCCAGACATTGGGCTGCTCTCATTCGAGGAAAAGCTCAACGGCCTCGTGATCAGCCCACTGGAAGAGCTAAATCGAGACGCCATCCTGATCATCGACGCCTTGGACGAATGTGACAACGAAAATGGGAGCCGTGACGAACTGCTGAATGCCCTGCATGCCCAGCAATCCTCTACCCCACGACTGCGCATTCTCGCAACCGGGCGACCCGAATTTGACATTAAACGATGGGCTTTGATGTCAGGGATTGGCCATGTCAATTTCATTCAATTAGAAGGTGGTCAGAAGGACGTGGAGATTTACATCAAGCACAGACTCCAGAACCTCTCCTACATTCAAGATCAACTCTGTTATGTGGTAACGCACGCAGATGGCGTGTTCATATGGGCAAGAATCGCTTGTGATCTGATACTCAAAACTGCGGACGTCAATCGACTGCTGGAGGAGCTTAGAGAGGAGGTCACGCTTGACTTCCTATATAGGGTGGCTCTGGAGCAGTCGATACCTAAAGACAAACCCTCTCGACAAGCATTCACCGTAGTACTTCAGATGATATTGGCAGCTCGGGAACCCCTTTCAATCGCAGAGTTGGAACTACTTTCGCCAAAGCCTGGCCTCGTTGATGGAATCGTTACGCGCCTGGGAGCGCTGCTATTATACAAAGACAGAGAAGACCCGATTCGATTATTGCATGCTACGTTCCGCGAGTTCCTGACCTCGCGAGCGAAAGCCGGCGTTTTCTTTATACA
>KN824378.1:76489-88679 GCA_000827415.1 Serendipita vermifera MAFF 305830
CGTATGGGTGTTATCAGAAGCTGGTCGTGATGGCTGACGACGTTTTGGCGCGTTCTTGCTCGCAGTATGTGCGTATGGGTGTTATCAGAAGCTGGCCGTGATCGCTGACGACATTTTGGCGTGTTTCTACTCTTAGATAGTATGTATCTGCGTTATCGGACAACTAGAGTTATCACTGAAGATGTTTTGACACGTTCTCGCCCGTAGAAAGTCCGTATCTATACTGCGTATTTCTCCGTGGCTACTAACCCCTATTATCTCATTATAATCGTAGGATGTGCGTATCGAAGTTATAAATGGATTAGTGAATCACTGACAACCATCCGCTCCATTCGTGTCCGTAGGACGTGCGTATTATTATTATTATTGCATCTTTAGAGCTCTTTTACTTACCTTGCATCCTATATATACTCATGTAGGAGGTATGTACCGAGCTCACAATGTTACACTTTGCTCAAGCACCATCCACTCTATGCTAGAAAGTGCGTACATCTTCATAGCAATGACTTTGACTAATCTCTCAAATAAAGCTGGTATGAGCCCATTCAGAACGTGCTTAGATGTCGTATACTAATCCCGTTACTGTCTCATAACTGTAGAAGGTATGCAATGTCTCCTGTTTTCGCTCTCGTAGGGAAATACTCGCTTATCTACGCTTCTAGAAAGTGCGCAATGTCCTTAATTTTCAGTCTTTCTTACCTTTAACGTTGGTCCATCTGAATTCACAGGAAGTAAGCGTTTGCACCATGTCCCACATCGCTTCACGAAGACTATATGCTAACTTCAATCCTCTAGTTTGTGAGGACAATGTCACCGATTATTCTATGACCCAAGCATTTTCTTTAGGAGGACCGTAAGGCGGAGTTACCGCAGTATATCTAGCAGATAGGGGCAATAGAACCACGAGATTCGTCAGGGTATGTAGTTTCGCACATTGCCACCAAAACCAAATGCGACCTAAACCTTGCCAGACTCGAATTGGACTAGGCAACCTTAGCTTCTGGGGAGGTTACGAGGGGGGATATTATCTGGAAAACCATTACGTTTTGTGAGAGCCTATGGGGTTTGTACTAGCGCTGTCTAGTTGAGAATTGATCAATGTCACGGCCTGGACCTGCCACTGACGTAGGCTCGACTGGACAGCCGAGCCTCGAAGCGAAGTTGATCGGAATCATACTTGAGTCTAAGGTATTCAACGAAAGCGTTTTATCCCGCATATTGAGCTGCCCTGGTTGTTCACAAAAGTGAGTTTCTTTTTATGATGAACGGATGCTTTGCCAAAACTGTGCATGTGTTTGTTGTAGAAAATGCAGAAGCGAATGCACAGGCATTTCGAATAGCTTGCACAAGGAACTCAGGAACTGGTACTTGGAGCGAAGAGGTGGAAAACGACTAAGAACAATAAGGATACGGAATGTGGCGAGGCGTGGAGAAAGTTTGTGTAGCCACAATCGTAAAATACCCATGGCCATTAAACAATAAATGACGAGAGCGGTACATAATAAGGAGAATTTGCTATGTAAAGGGCGGCTATGGGGCCAATCTTACTGGTATGGCTGTAACCTATGACCTTTTTGCCTAGTGATTAACAAGAGAGACAAAAGAGATCTCTGATATCGTTTCCGACGACGCATAAGTGTCATATAACATGCAACTATCTGGTAAGAGTGGAGGATGAAAGGAAACTCACAACGAGTGCGTCTGGTAGCGTGTCTTACAACCGTTTCTGCTTTGGTTCTCACTCTCATCCTCGTCTTGAGCATTTCCTTCTTCTCTGGTTTCAACGATTCAAACGCATCGATCATCTCCACGTATACTGTGAGAGGTAGCTGTCCTGCGAGCGTACCTTAACCAAAGAATATAAGGCCCAAAGCGTTATAGCCGGAGCCGCCAACTAATTCAGGAAAATAATTCAAGAATTCTCGAAAATATTCATTTCTAATGCTCGTCCCAGCCAAATAGCCGGTTGCTCGTAGAACTGAAAACTTGCTTTTGTTGCGGCGACCTATGGTGCGTCGGGTAGATTGACGCAGTAACTTGTAATCACTATAATGGCTACTTCATTTCCAGGCAAGGCCCTTGACGGCTGGCACTGGATGTATCACGGGCTTTCTCCAGGGCGACTAGCTCGACTGGAAGAAGGCCCTGGGTGTGTCCGTGGCGAACGGTATTTCCATGTCGAAGAGCAGATATGTTGATGACGCATGCTTGAGTGGGAAGGTTATAACAACTACAGGCGATCTGGATGCACAGAAGGCTATCGAAGTGAAAGCCGATACAAGGGGTACGCATTGGTCAGTTATCGGGAAAGACGAAAATAGAACAGGCTAGTACAGTAGGAGTTTGAGTTGCCTCACCTCTTATTCGGAGGCCGTGACCGGCTGACTTACTTTTCAAGCCCCACGAGGCAATATGAGCCTCAAACCCCCTTATCAGTTGTAGTTGGACCGGTTACATTCTATGTATTATGAGGTCAACTATCAAAACATCATCACGTCTGTCGTCAAATGAAGCCCAGAAAGCATACGGAAAGCAAAAGAGGGTTGGTATAATCTCAAGTACGTAGTACTAAAGCAAAGAGAGGCATAGAGTTTCTTTATGGATTGGGAATCCTTGTGGGATCGAGTTTGCTGATCCACGCGTGAAGCTCCTTCTCATTTGGAGCAGAGAAAACATGCGAGTTTGAAGATGTAAAGACAGTGAAAAGATGAGGTTTCTGCACGCATGTATCAGCAAATAGATCCAATGTCCACTGGGGATGACTCACTCCAAGCAGGGCCACCATATCGACGCTGGATTCGACCTTTACTCCCGTCAGGTTGATGACGCCCACCTCCTCGAGTTCGTTCGAATGACTGTATATATATAGATGGGGCCTGTATTGAATCAGCACCAATCCAGTTCTGTCGGGAAACCATACACACCGCCGAAGAACGAACCACAGTTTCTGCCAGGTATTCTCGCCAGCATCGGTCAACAGTAGCAGGTATCCTGCTTTTGTTGACATATCCCTACGAGAGTGTCAGTCAGGAGCCAACCCAAAGATCTTGCTAGTTGCTCACGATCTGGGCACCAACTTCGTTTGGGCGACTAATTTGAGTGGAACAGGAGGCTCCAGGGCTGGGGTCGGTATGGCATCCTCTTCGTCTGGTTCTTGACTGAGAACAATCTATACTGAAATCAGATAAAGTCTGTGGACATGTCCTATGAAAACGCACCTGTCCACGATGTCCAAACTTCTTTTGCCATAACGCGAGAGTACCACGCAAAATATCCTCCTGAGGCCGACCACCGGAGTAAGGCTGAGGAGGACTAGATGCCAGGATGACTTTGATGGCCTGTACATCCGCTGACCGTTTTTCCCTGGCCACAAGACGTTTGTAGTCTTCTACCACGGATATGCCACGTGGCCTCCACGGTCCCAAGGCTTCTTCGCCTCTTACGTACTTTTCCGACGCATCGAGCCTCCACAGGTCTTTAGCTGACCGCGTGAGCGGCGGCGTCAACTTGAGTGAGAATATAGCACTCGTCTTCGCGAGGCGCTTGGTAGAGCTGAACATGGAGGCAAATCATGATGGTGTATCGGCGTCACGAGCCTAAATAGCAACAGCCATATCCATAGAGAATACGACTGGGTCAAGGCACGTATCTATATCCACCGACCAGCTGATTTGAAGTAAGATCCTCTGACCAGAAGCGGTGACCCTGTTCAAGAGGGAGGAGTTGTGCGTGGAAGAGTTCCATTGGGGTATCGTGGCAGAGCCATCCGGTTTGAACTCGACATTTACTGCTTTCAGAGTTTGATTTCGACGAGTTCTTTGGACTCTGATTCGTGAGCTCTGCCTTTTCCGTCCAACAAACGAACGTTCCCGATCCGTATTTTGGTAACCGCTACTCAGGGTAACTCCTTCCCGGAATTGGAAGAAAGAGTAAGTCGAAGGCGACGTTGTAGGCCTTGACGCAATGAGAACGATCCGGGATCCAGAGGACTCTGGGACAAGACCGGGACCGGGTTGTATTTTCCATCCGAACCCAGTTCACAAATGGAGAGACAAGACACGACGTCATGTACCTCTTCGACTACAAAGTCGTTCTCCGAACGCCGCATGGTCGGCAGGTTTGGGTTCGAGTTCGTGGGTGCCGATCCGTTGGGCTTTGCTCGAATATTGTGCTGTTCGCGCATCTCGTCCCAACGCTCCATTCGCTCCAGGTATGTGGCTTGAAGGGACGCAAAGAATTCGATTGGAGCATGGCCTTCGCGTAGATACGCCAGTATCTTTGGAGTGGCAATGAGCTGGAACGTCCGCTTGAATTTGAGTTCCGACGAGCCGGCACTCGTGAGATCAACTGAGGGGCGGATAAACGTCTTGTGATTTGGTACTCGGTCCAGTGATGGAAGCCAGTCGAATTTGGAGGTGAATGGACGAGAAATCGTTTGACTCGAGGCCTTTCATCTGGTCGACACTCAGGAAGAAGTTGACCTTGGACCCGGGCTGAATGGTTGTACGAATAGGCGAAGAAGCCGTGGTGGAAGTATTCGACCCGTTGCGACTCTTGGGCGGTGGGGTCACACTGGCGATTTTGATATCGACTCTACAGGAGCCAATGGCCTCTGCCGTATATCGGCAAAAGATGGGGACCGTCGAAGTGAACGAAGGTCGCCTGGAAAGAGGGGAGAGTGGCACTAAAGCATTTCCAATAAATGAGTATCTTGGAGCTGTGAGCGGACGAAATGAACGCGAGACTGTGTCACTCACCACGCTATTATTCTGGAAATATATTGATAATTGAGGCTGTTGTTGTTATAGTCGACATTGGGTGTCGTAGGTTGGGTCGAATGTCTCGATTTGGAAAAATGTCAACAACAGACCTTCGGCTCCACCATCGCCGTCGCTCAAGTCAAAACACGTCGTGGCGTAATGTAAACCAGTTGAAACGACCAATCCACGCCTAATATCCACGGAAATTGTCCTGACTCAAGCATGCTCTGGCAGACAACCCACTGACAAAGATGACGCCATACCCAAAAGCTCAGGTAAGCCTTTGTTTTAACTGATAGCGTATCGGATCTTTGCTCAGGATGGCTTCTAACTACTATGTGTGCGTCCGCGGCCCTGCTTGTTTTTGTTGAACCCCCCATACCATCAGTTTCTTAAACGGAAAACACGATCTTTTGTATGAAAAAGTGTAGATATAAGTAGTTAGATATACACTGCTCAATCGCTATAAAGTCCGCGGTTCCTCAGTCGACTCGAATCATGCCCCCCCCCCCCCCCCCCCCCCCCGAGTGGCCTCTAAAAGCCATTAGACCTCGTAGCTCATGTAGGAGTCACCTAATACCCGTCTTTATACCCTGCCTCTTCGTCCTTCTCCTCTCGCCCTCCGCAACCCCTCCCACCCGATTGGTAGCCAAACCCACAAGCGTCCGGCTTTCCTTTCCAGAGAATCCAGGTGTCTATATAGGCAGGTCATACCAGGAATCAGGAGGTCAGACAAGTGGGGTGAGAAGATGCTGGAGATCGACCATGGGAGTTAAGTGGAGGTGGGTGATGGAAAGCGGTGGCATTGGATATCACGGACCACTAGCTGACTACGACGTCACCAAGTATAGCCGGCGGAGATGACTAGGACCCAACAATATGGGGAACCAAAACGTGCATGCGCAGGTCATGTTTCCTGGCATCTCTATGATACCACGAACACCACCATTATCACCACTATCTTCGCTCGTGTGGATACCTATCGGCGAGTTCGTCGGTGTGATGAGTAAACGAGTACAAGTGGGGAAAGTTGGGAGCCTGGGAGGTGAAAAAGGGGGCAAAGTATCCGTTAGCTACGCCTTCTTCTTGACTCCTCTGGAATACGGGGTGATTGGGTCGAATGATCGATCGGATTTTGGGAGGCTCATGCTTTTGGCGCTCGCATAGCGAATGGAAGGGAGAGGGGGAAGTGGTTGGTGATGGAGTATTGGGACCTTCCACTCTTCTAGCTTCCTCTGCCGACGAAAAAAGCTCTTATTCGCGTCGTCGAGCTATCCCAAACCGTGCCCACCCGCCTCTTCACCTTATCTAACTTCCTCCGGCACTTGGCAGGCGTTTTCCGGCATGACGCTGCTTCGTACACTTCACGTGCCCCCGGTATTCATAACGGTCGAGGCTTTTAGGGCGTGAGTTGTCGAGGATTCTCCAGAGGAAATATTGGGAGGAAAGACATGAGCGACCCAAAGTCGCCCGAGATGATACGTGGGCAAGCCACATGTCGCATCGGGATCGATAGAGAAGTTTAAGAGATAGGTAGGGGCTGGAGACAGAAGAGTTGTTGGAAGAGGGGGGAATGTGCTTTGGGGCGGGTTTCCCATTTGGGACGCGTTCTCGGCGGGTGAAGCCTTCGTGTGCATTAGGATCTGACCGGGCTTGGAGACGATGAGCATAAACCCTAGTGAATTAATGCACGAGAGATATAAGTACTCACAGGAGGGCACAGTAAATGATCGAAAGGAGCAATACCATCGCAAGACAATGTCTGGTTTGTCTTGGAACACGATGGCGGCAAAATTTCCGACCGTATAGAGGAAGATGATGATTCAGGGTAGTTTGTAGGGAGTACTGGTTCTGAAGATGAAGAGAAACAATAAAATGGGTCGTGCACTAGGGTTCACGCTGGGGAACTAGAAACAGTGAGCCTGTGGGCTACGAGATCCCTTATCAGCAAATGAATGTGCATCTTATTACATTAACGCATGATAAATCAGCTTTTGTCTGTTCGTAGGTGCAGTTCTGAGAGTAGGAAACAACATACGTACTTTGCTGTACTTCACAGATTCAAAACTAGACTACAAAACCACCTTTGGGTCTGCCTTCTGGAGCCAAGACGTGAGTTCAATACCTAATAGCCCTTGACCGTATGCAAAATATGGAAACGTTGCTATTATAGTAGACTACCGTCTCGAGAGTAGAACAGTATGCTTCGTTTATTCGTGGCCATGTGTGTACATTGAGCCAGTCGAGGTCAGGTCGAACGTCTCGATTTGGAAATCACCACCTTGGACTCATCCATTGCCGTAGAAATATGCCAGAGTTTAGTTTTCTAGTAAAACCATTCAAGCGTAAAAAAGATAAATCACGTCGTGGGAAAGGAGATCCCAATTGGAGCGGCCAAGCCACTCCCAATACCCAAAGAGATTCTCTTGACTCCAATGTTAGTGGACAAATATTGCCTTTTGCGACCTTCTTAACACCAATATCTATCACTAGAATGACCAAGCTGTTGATGTTGCCCAACAACCTTCCCCTAATGCTGCTGGTCCCAGTTCGCAGACTGGCCACCCTATCCCCCCCAATACCGCTTTTCATACCATCAATCGAGGCATCGGAGACCAATATACCCCTGGTAATACTATAGGCGACCCTGTTGATGTCAGCGATGCCACTGCTGCCCCTGCCATTGCCACGTCCCAGCCCAGTGACGAGCCTACATCCGAAGCCCCGGTCGAGCTTCTCGATATCGCATCTTCTATCTCCAAAGCCACGGATCTTCGTGACCCTATAAAGGCGACGACGGGGGCCCTGAAGAAAGTGCTTGAAATAGCAAAGGTAGGTGTCTATTCAAGAACATCTGACACTATTTGGTGCTGATAACAGTACAGAGTATGGATTCGTTGGGTAAGGAGTGGAAGGTTCCACTAAGGAGACTCCTCTTTCACCATGATACCCTTGAGAGCCAGAGCAAGCATCTCGAGGATGATTTCAAGATAGACCAAGCACCTCCAACCCCCGAACCGACCGTGATTCACCCACTCGAAACATATGCAGGGTAAGTAGATTGCCGTCGCGCCCTATACCAATTACTGAATGTCTCTAGGGAACTCAACAAAGCCTACCGGGTATTGCGTGAAAGTAAATCTGGCGGGTCTTCTGTTGCAGGCGACGACGCCGATGGAATCCCTAGCGATGAAACTATCACAAAAACAATTGCCGATATGGACGAGGTTTTTGAGGAATATACGGTCCGTGTGACGATTATCTGACTATATGGGAGATACCTGACTCAATTATAGGACGCTCTACACGAGTTTGCCGCCCAGTCCATTGCCCAGTTCAAGCCGGACGGATCACAGCTTAATCAGGAACCCGCCGCAGATGGTACGTACCATCACAAAGCCACACCTTCCATCCTCAGTATACTCTCTAGCTCATCAAACGCGGAAAATACTTCCAAATGTCTATGGAATTCAACACGTTCCATGCCTTTTAGGCACGCGAGAGAATACCATCGCCGCCATTAGCAAATGGGCTGATGAAAAAACCGACGCAAGGCCTATTTTTCTTCTTTTAGATGTCGCGGGATCGGGAAAGTCTACTGTAGCCAAGCATATGGCAATGCATTGGGCATGGCAGAGGCGACTGTTTGCGCGATTTTTCTTTTCTCGGGACACGAAAACCACCATGAGCACGGACTCCTTCTGCTCGACGGTAGCTACCGCCTTAGGTGAACAAAATCCGGGGCTTAAAGCTCTGATAAATGCATTCAAGGAACGTGCAGACTTTGGGTTGTTCTCATTCGCGGAAACATTCAATGGCCTCGTGATCAGCCCACTGGAGGAACTCAATCAAGACGCCATTCTAATCATCGACGCTCTGGATGAATGTGGTAACGAAGATGGGAGCCGTAACGAACTGTTGAATGCCTTGCGCACCCAACAATCCTCTAGCCCCCGACTTCGCATTCTAGCAACTGGCCGCCCCGAATTTGATATAAAGAAATGGGCCGGGAGCTCAGGGGTCGAATATGCTACCTTTATACAATTAGAAGGTGATCAAAGTGACGTGGAGGTATACATCAAGCATAGACTCCAACATCTTCCATATATTCAAGATCGACTCTATCATGTGATAAAGCACGCCGAGGGCGTGTTCATCTGGGCACGGATTGCATGCGATTTAATAGACAATAGCCCAGATGTTGACGGCCTAGTGAAGGAATTAGAAAAGGAGGTCAGCTTAGACTTCCTCTACACGGTGGCTTTGCGGCAATCACTACCGAAGAACGAAGGATTTCAACGAGCATTTACCGTCGTGCTTCAAATGATATTGGCGGCCCGAGAACCACTTTCGATCGCGCAGTTGGAACTACTTTCGCCGAAACCTGGTCTCGTCGATGGAATCGTCACGCGGCTAGGGGCCCTGCTGCTGTACAAAGATCGAGAAGACCCCATCCGCCTACTACATGCTACATTCCGCGAGTTTCTGACCTCGCGAGCGAAAGCTGGCATTTTTTTTATACTACCCGAACACGGTAATCAAACACTGACATTAGGGTGCCTCAATTTCATTAGCGACTATTTGAGAACGGAGGCGTCTAGAGTCCCACACACGGTAGTCGTTGACGACTCTTCTTCTTCCCTGTTCCACACAACCAAAAAAAGGAAGGAGGCGTCTACTCTTGATCCCACCCCTCAGAGGCAAGATATTTCACTCTCAGTCGGACACTTGCTAATAGCGACTTCAGGATGTATGTTTACTCGTCAAAATCATGGGTGTATCACTGTATGGCGTCGTACCGAAAGTTGGCTCTAAATGGGCCAGTTCTTGGATTTGCACAGAATAGCCTACAAAACTGGGTGGAATCTGCGGATAAATGGCGTCAGTTGGACACTCTAACCTGTCTTAAAGATGTCGTCACTTTATCGCGGCGAAATATGGTAAGATCTATTGCAGCATCCAATTTAGAGACCTCACGTATTTTCAGTCTCCCAATGCCATGGAAGCTCTGGTATATCATGGTCTAGAAATAGTGCGTTCTGACGGATGTGGTCCTCTTTACCTTTCCTGACGTGCCTCTCTTCCACTTCGGTGTCCAAAGATTGTGCGTGCTTTAGCCATGCTGGAGTCGAAATTAAAAGAGGCTACATATTTTTACTAATAGAATGTGCGTCGTCCATTGCATACACCAGTGTTGCTATCCAATGTCACACTTACATGGACCAATAGAGGGTGCGTGCATAGTTCGCCCTGATCGACCTAATGTGCTGACACAGTCGTTGATACATACGATTCTCAGAAAGTGCGTTTACTTTCGTATGTTATTAAATACATGCACTGATTATCCTGTTTACACTTGTGCTGTTAAAGATTGTAAGTAACTTATAAATAAATTCAAGATGGCTAAATCGATACGCCGTCGTACCAATAATTATAGATGGCACGTACTCATGATACAAGGCGGTTTCACGATGACTAACATCGGACACGCACGATTTGGCTGCAGACGGTGAGTGTTTAGGGCATTTTAGCCTTCGCAGAAATTATTGATAAGTACTGGGAGCAGTCAAGATATGTATGTGCCGGTGTTATCAGAAGCTGGCGGTGATCGTTAACGAGTTTTTTGACACGTTCTTGCTCGCAGTATGTGCGTAGCTATGTTATCAGAATCTTGCGGCGATCTTTGACAACATTTTGGGGTGTTCGTGCTCGCAGAGAGTGCGTATATGTTTATCAGAAGCCGGCAGTGACCATTGACGACGTTTTGGCGTGTTCTTGCTCGCAGAGAGTATGTATCCATATTATCAGAAACTGACAGTGATCATTGAAGCTGCCATTGCGCGTTCTTGCTCGCAGGAAGTGTGTGTTCATGCTATCAGAAGTTGACACCGATCATTGACGACGATTTGGCGCGTTCGTACTCACAGGAGGTGCGTATTTGTGTTATCAGAAGCTACCAGTGATAGTTGACGACGCTCTTGCGCGTTCCTGCTCACAGGGAGTGCGTATTTGAGTTATCAAAAGCTTGCGGTGATTATTAACGACATTATGATGCGTTCTGGCTCGTAGTTGGTGCGTATATGTGTCATTTGGCCCTGGCATTGATCATTGACGACGTTATGATGGATTCTTGCTCGCAGGTTGTGCGCATCTGCGTTATCAAAAGCTGACTGTGGTCACTGACGACGTTTTGGCGCATTCTCGTTCTCAGAGAGTGCGTATTCGTGTAATCAGAGGCTTGTAGTGATTGTTGATGACGTTATGGCGCATCCTTGCTCATAGTTTGTACGTATCCGTGATATCAGAGGTTGTTAGTGATCGCTGACAACGTTTCGGTGCTGTTTGCTCGCAGTATGTGCGTATATGTGTTATCAGAAGCTGGCAGTGATCGCTGAACACGCTTTGGCGCTTTCTTGCTTGCAGGAAGTGCGTATTTGTATCATCAGAAGCCGGCACTGATCGTTGACAACCTTTTGGCGCATTATTACTCACAGCATGTGCGTATATCTGTCACCAAAGGCCAACAGTGATTATTAGTAACAACATGATGGTTTCTTGCTCGCAGCGAGTGCGTATTCGTGTCACCAGAAACTGAAAGTGATCATTAACGACGTTTTTCGCGCATTTCTACGCGCAGAGAGTATGTATTTGCGTTATCAGAAGCTGACAGTGATTATTGACGACGTTATGATGGGGTTTCACTCGCAGGGGGTGCATATTTGTGTTAACATAAGCTAGCGATGATCATTGATGACATATTCGGCACGTTATTACTCGCAGGAAGTGTGTATCCGTGTTGTCAGAAGCTGGCAATGATCACTGACAACGCTTTGGCGCGTCATTCCTTGCAGTATGTGCGTATCTCTGTTTTCAGAGATTGACGGTGATCATTGACGACGTTTTGGCGTGTCCCCCTCTTAGCGAGTGCGTATCCGCATTATCTGATAACCAGAGTTATGACTGAAGATGCTTTGGCACATTGTCGCCCGTAGGCGGTGCGTATCTATACTGTGTATTTCTCCATGACTACTAATCCCTATCATCTTGTACCCATCGCCGCAGAATGTGCGTATCTACATTCCAAATGGATTGTTGATTCACTTACGAGCATCCATTTCGTTTGTGCTCATAGGATGTGCGTATTATTGCTGCACTATCCGAGTTCTTTACTTATCTTGTACCTTGTATGCACCCCTGTAGGAGGTGTGTACCGAGCTTACGATGTTACACTTTGCTCAAATCTGTCACGCACTCGACTCCAGCGCACAGCCGCCCAGGGACCGTAAGGTGCCTGGCAGGGCTGGATGACAGCCAAGGACCGCGTCGGCCCCCGTTCGCCTTCACGACAGATTGGCGCAGCTCCAATCGGTCTAGAAGCTTCGTCTGACATCTCCGCATCATTCCCGAAGCGACCGCGCTGTCACTAGCCT